>CM060935.1:824241213-824531213 GCA_030765085.1 Allium cepa | reverse complement strand
AATGTTTTGAAGTAATTTACTTTGAAAGATTTATGATAATACATTTATTCATATATATGTAACTTTAAAATATTATTTTAAAGTAATATATAGGGGCACATACATATATTTATATATACATTTATTTATTCCTTGGCTATAAAATGATATTTTTCTTCTTGTCATACACTTAAATAAACGAATATGCCTATTTTTTAATTATAATTTTTTTATCCTTGCTCACCGCCAACAAAAACTATTTTTTATTAGATTTAATCACTAACTTAAAAAATGATATATATATATATATATATATATTGATGCATATAAGATTAGAACTATGTTTTGAATTTTGAATTTTAAATATACATATATAAATATTTTTATAATAAGTTAAATATATTTATATTATAAATAATTATAAACTGAAAAAGAGTACGTATACTGTAACATCTCCATTTTTAAATCAAATTTAAATTGGTAATTTATTTGATTTTTGAAATTAAATTGTGAAATAATTTGGTATACTGATAGATATTTGTCTGTTTATTAATATAAATGTATATAAATATGATTTTAAATAGAATTTCTAATTGGAAATTAAGAAATAAATATTTTTAAATAATATATTGGATTTGCAAACTCTAAAACTTTAATACTAATAGGAAAATTTGTTTTGTAATTATAATATAATGATTTGAAAATTTTATTTTGAAATTGATTTACAAAAGCTATTTAAAAAGTTAAATTGAAATATATACATATTATACACTTATTTATTAACGTTTAATTGATTTTAGATTATATTCTTTAAAGATATACATAGCTATGTACAAGGAAGTGGATTATTTAAATTTAAAGTACGATATAAAATTTTATTTAAAACATAAGTACATGTAAAAGACATGTGTAAATATTTTAAAATGTGGATGAACAAATGTAAATTTTATTAAACATAAGGGTTTGAAAACAAAATTTATAAGGATTTAAACATAAAAAAATACTAGTGTTAACAAGTGTAAGTAAAATCACATGAATTAATACAAGTATAGGCTTAATAAGCATGGAAAAAGATAAGTGGAAAGCAAAATCATTTCTTTTCTTTTGAAATTGAATTACATAAACATGTATTAAAAGAAAATAAGCTAGGCTATTTTCAATTTTTCGAACCAGAGAACAAAATGAAATCTCAGAAATAACAAACAAATCTTCATCTATTCAACCTGATGCAAATCTAAAATAAGATTAGTAAGCAAAATTCTCAAAACCTGAAAAAAATCAAATAGCAACAGCCTCTTTTTCAATCCACAAACCAGTAAAGAAAATTCAGATATATGCAAAGTCATCTAGATAAAGATTCAGTTTCTAGAATCAAACAACTACAACAAAGCAAGAATTCAACCTAGAAACCAGAAAACAAAGTTAAAAATCAGTTTTCATATTTTTCAATCTGGAAACCAACATTCAGAAGCATCATCACAAGCAAATTCAACCTATATATAATCAAGCTTCAGATTAACATTCGGTTCGAACAATGTAGATGCAAATCAATTTCCAGATCTCAAACAAAAATACCGGTCCTCTATCTTCATTTCCAGGTGAGTGACTAACCCACTAAAGAGCTTGAATCTGTGTTGCTAGCTTCTGTGAAACAAAGTAGTGAAAATTGTTTGCATGGATGAAAATATTGTTGGTGTATAGATAAGTATGCAGATGTTTAAACATGCATGCCTATACATATGTATTTATCAGGTTCCGTTTTAGTTATAGGTTTAAAGAAATAAATTCAACAATCAATTACTCTTCATCTGATCTCCTATAGGTCATGATTTATGAACAAAATATGTTTGTAATAACAAGATGTAAGGTTTAAAAATATTTATTAGTAAACTCAGTAAGCAATTTTACAAAAAGAAGAAATACAGTGGGAATTGGTTCAAGTCAGTAAAAATCAATCACCTTAAATTCAAGTTATGATAATATAATGGATTTGTGTTTACAAACTATGATTTTTAAGATAGAAATCAGGATTTTTTAGCTTTGATTTGAAATAGAAATTTCAAGATGAACGGAAAACATAATTTCATCAATAACTGATAAGCGTCGATGTTTTGTGGGTCGTGCCTTAGGGCAAAGATAAATGGGAGGATATAGATTTGAGGGGTGGTTGAAATTCTAGTTCATCGTGGTGATTAGGTGGTGAAGATTTAGGATTTATGGTCAAAATTGAGTTGCTGTCGTTCTCAAACTAAATTTGTCGACGTCAAAGTAATTTGGTCGATCGGACCCTTGGGGTTTGGTTCATTGACGTGTGGCGAAGTTGTGGTCAAGCTCGCATGGATTCTGGTGATCTTGGGTGGCGTAGCGAAGAGGTTTTCGGCAGCAAGTTTTAGTTCCGGTCGAGTTGATATGCTCAATTTCATTTCATTGCTGAAATCATCAATCTGGGTTATCGTGTTGATGGAGGAGATGATCGACGACATGACGTTGATTAGAGGTCATCCTGGTGATCATGCACGTGCACGTGCTATTGTGGATATCTGGGTTGTTTACATTTGGGAAGAAAGGTGATGCTCGGGTACGAACTCGAGGAAGATGATAGTTTGCTCGAAGAAAAGAAGCGCGTGGGTAACTCGAGATTGGGCTCGAGTATTTCAAACGATTGGCTCGGGTCTGGAAGTTAATATAAAAACAGTTTTTTTTATTAAACCCAAATCAGGTTTTAATTGAATTTTTTTGGTTAAAACCAATTCTCTTGTAAATATTAAATGTTTATCCAAGTTTTGAATTGGTAAAAAGGGTTTTTAAATAAAATTATTTTAGTTAAACAAGTTTTAAAAATATTTAAGATACATATAACATTTATTTTTAAAAAGTTTATCTTAAATAAACTTAGTAATATTAAGAAGTTAATTAAGAAGAAATGTTTTAATTGTTAATTAACTTTTTAAAAAAATCTAAATTAATTTATTTGTTGGTGATAAGGTGTATTAAATAAAGTTTTTAAATTTATTAAGATAAATGGATTATCTTTTAATTAATTAAAAGGTTTTAACTAATTAAAGATTTATTACTTAATGAAAGTAATTAAATGATAATTGATTGATGAATGGAATTTAGAAAGATAATTATCCAATGTAATTAAAAGGGATTGATTATTTAATTACTTAAAGATTTATTAATTAATGTGATTAATTAATTTTATGTGATTAATTAAAGGAAAATAAATCAAGGTGATTAATTTATCTATGTGATTAAATTAAGATAATTAATTAAAAGCTAATGAATTAAGAGCTAATTGATTATGTAATTAATTAAGAGTTAATTAATTAAGGAAAGTTATTAAGGAGGAATTGATTTATGAATATGATTAAAGGATAATTATTTTAAAGGATAATTACTTAATCAAAGATTAATTAAGGTTAATTAACTTTATAATTAAGGGTAATTAATTAGTTAATGATAACTAATTGAGGATTAATTAATTAATGTAATTAACCAAGGATAATTAATTAAATGGTAATTAATCGAGGGTTAATTAATTTATGTAATTAATTAAGGATAATTAAATAATTAAAGGTTAATTATTTAATGATTAAAGGTTAATTAGTTTATTAATTAAGGTTAATTAATTAATAATTAAAGGTTAATTAATTTATTTTTAAAGGATAATTAATTAAAAAGGTTTGTAATTAATTGATGTTAATTAACCAGGATTATTGTTTATTCATAAGTAATTAATCTAATTTAAATTAATCAGATAATTAATTGATCTTACTTATGAATGTTTGGATTATATTGAATGTTGAATTGTTTGATATCTCTGCCGTGTGATGCTTTGTGATATGAATTATTTTGATTCAAGCTGTGATGAATGTAATTTATTTATCTATGATGAATGTATATTATTTATCTGTGAATCTGTGAATGAAGATAAGCGTTATAGGATTATACCGCTTATCGATATTGAACTGTTTGGATTATGATGATTGATGATGTTGCACTATTTTTAAAACCCCTGGACTACACCAAACACATACAAATATGGATTTCATGAGGAAATCATTTAAGTCATAGATATTTTGAATTTAAATATTATTTATTCAAAAAATGAATTTTGAATCCAAATGGTTTTGGAAAAGGAATTGAACTGAATATGGAAAGCTTTTTGAAAAGGGAAATTTGAAATTAAATTTAGTTTGAATAGAATATATCTTGTTTAAGATTTGAAAATTATTTGGATAATATGGTTTGAAAAGTGGTGGTACAAATTATATAATATATATATGGTTTCTAAACCATCTTTAAAGTATTTTAAAAGTATTATTTTGGGAATTCAAAATTAGCTCAAGTTTTTACTTTAAAGGCTATAACTTGTGCATATTTGATCGGATTTGTCCGAAACGAAAAGTATTTGTTTTCAAATGACAATGGCTTTTATATAACGAAAGAACTCCTAGTTTTTGTTGAAAATATTTCAAGTTTGAAATGGATAAGTTTTGAAAGCTATGATGTAACGACCCGTATTTTACGTATCGATAAAATCGTAAAATAGTTGCATTAGGTCGTTGATGTTGTTAAGTCATTTAGAGTTTGAGTCGACCAAAGCTTAAGTCATGTGGAAGTTAACCCGTGTGGTGTTTAAGTCGTAGGAAGCTTGGGTCGTTTGGTAGTTTAGGTCGTGTGAGTGAGTTAGGGGAAGCTAGCGACCTATAGAATTGGAGCGACCTATAGATACTAGCGACTTAGTGATTGGAGCGACTTATAGGTTATTGCCGACTTAATGGGAGGAGATAGGTCGGTGAAGCGACCTTAGGAAGTTAGGTCGTAAGCGACCTATGGTAAGTCGTTAAGCCTGGAGGTTAGGTCGGTGGGTCGTTAGGTCGTATGAGTGTTAGATCGCGTGCATGTTTTAGGTCGCGACTTATGGGAAGTCGTTAGGTCGTTGAACGACTCATGTAAGTCGCTGGGTCGTGTATTTTGTTAGGTCGCATAGGAGTTGAGTCGTCCAAACAATCTAGGACTTGGGTAGGAATGTGCTTAAGTGTTAGGTCCTGTGTGTTAAGTCGCAGCCTTTGTTAAGTCGTAAGTCGTTAGGTCGTCCATACGACTTAGGACTTAGGAAATGCGGCAGAGTAGATGAGTCGTGAGTTGCTAGGCCGCACGTGTGTTGAGTCGTTGAGGCCTTGAAATTGAGTCGTGAGTCGTATAGGCCGTGGGTTGTTGAGGCTTAAGTCGTAGGTCGTAGGGTTTTATAAGTCGTGACGACTCATGGGGCGAACGACTTAAGGGAAATCAGCCTATAAATACATGTCCATATCTCACTATTTTGGCACCGGATTTTGAAGCGACGAAGTGCTGCCATTTTGAGAGCTCGACTACAACACTTCTTCACTTCTTTTCTCCACTCTAATCTAGTGATTCCTTCCATCTAAATTGAAGATCAAATCGAAGATCCAAGAGCCAAAGTTGAAGATCTTCATCCAACAAAGAGAGATTTCATCGATTGAAGTGAGATTTTGCCAGATCAAGCTTAGATCTTTGCTGTCCAGATCTGAAGTTGGTTGTTTTTGAGGTGTTTAGGTGATTCGGTGAGTGGTAGTTATCTCTCACACGGACCCAAAGGAGTATATTGGATTGGTGGCTTGTTTATGTGTTAAAGATAGTGATTTCTTGCATTTTCCCTAAGTATGCATGTAGATCTATCATCTATGAAGTTTTGACACCTATTTTACTACATGTTAACTTATGCAAGTTTATTCATCAAGTTGTAGAGACATTTGCCTATTATTCATGCTTATTAGATTTGGACACTTTAATTACCAAATTGCCATTTCCTTGTATAATTGCTTATTAAACCTTGTTTGAATGTTTGATTGCTTGGATTAATGATTGTCTTAATTAATTGTTTAGAGTTAGTTGATTTATGGTTGGATCTAGACAAGTATGGTCGAAAAGGATTCAAAAAGCTAAGGGAGAGGCTAAGGGATGAGAAAAGCTGCTCGTGGCATATGTAGCGGATGATGAAGCTCATATGGATGGATATGATGACGATGTTGTGATGGAGCTTTGCTATGTTAAGATGAGGCGATGCATGATGTGACGTAGCCTTGGCATAATCCAGATGGGATCATTCCAAGCATGTTGATAACTTGAGGGATTGTTCGAGTTGGTTGATAATGGATTGCTCGAGAAGTAGCTTGGGCTAGTATGAGAATAGTCGTCGAGGAGGATGACTAGGAGGCTTGGATTTCATTGTTGTTGAAGGTTCTAGTAAATTCAAAGCAAGAGTACATGGGATGCCCAAACGACTACAGGTAGGTGGTCGGGACACCCAAAAGACTACAGGTAGGTGGTCGAGTACTCTGGGCAGAGTAGGTAAGTCCTAGGCACGGGTCACGATGACGTGCGGAGTTTATCTAGAACCGGGGTTACCATTAGCCCTTGACAGGCGGTCATTCAACTAACGGTGAATTCAAAGCAATGATAACAGTGATAGCCACAGTCATGGATGTTTGGTCGTATCATCATTCGGCCTCAAGAGCGGTGTTTTCTGGGTGCTTATCTGATCGTGGTTTAGGCCTTGGGGGTTTGTATTTGGAAAACATCGACCTTGACTCGAGTGATAATTACTTTATTTTAAATATCTGCTTTGCTATGCTTGTTTATGCTTAGTGGGTCTGGGGGCTATCACTGTAGAATGAGGTGGAGTGGGATGGTTGAGTTCCTATTCCTTTTATCCTTTATGCTCTTTTGGTATGTTTGATAGTTAATTTACTGCTCACTAAGACTGTTGTCTGACTCAAGGTTTTATGTTCAACTCTTATTACCTTGGGCTGTTCATCCATGTTGGGATGGGCAGACTAGGTAGCAGGTGACAGGTGCTGTTCTTGGCTACCAACGCTGTTGATGACGAAGACGAGCTGGAGGCTTTTGCATATTGTTTTCCTACTATATGTACTGGATGTTCCGCTGTTTGTTTGATACTCTGAGTGTTATGTAGTGAGGCTTGATGTATTGAAAATTCAGATGATTGTATAAAACTATTATGAGTTTATATGATGAGACTTCTGTTCTATAGAGCTTCACTATGTATATTTTCTATTGTATTTTATCCATGCGCTGTGAGTAATACGATAGAGCCTGCTGTTTTATCTTACCTTGACTATCGTCCATGGCTGCCTGGCACACTTTTCAGCGCACCATTCACTTGTTTCGTGCGGGAGTCATGGGCGGTCGTCACATTTGGTATCAGAGCTTTGGTTAATCGATTTTAGCCAACGCTCGCTGACGTAACTACGTATGAGAGACGTAATTGTAATTTTGATGGATGATTACTATATATAATATAGTAGTTTAGAAGGATTTGAACTCCTTATGTAGTTGTTTCTCAAGGTGTTCTAAATCATTCCTTTTTGTAGATATTAAGGATGAGTCGAAGTGAGAGACAAGCTGCTAGGGAAAGCCGCTACTGGGGGAGCTACCGACTATGCTGCAATGTTCGAAGCTATGATGACTTCGATCATGAGAAGGATACCAACTTCAGGACCATCAGTAGATGTTGGAGTTCAAGTTCAAGCTCCAAAACCAGTGGATTTTGCTAAGTTGTGCAAGGAGTATACTGCTCTTGGAGGAAAGGTTTTCTTAGGGACAGAATCAACCATTGAAGTTCAAAGGTGGATTGATGCTTCTAAAAGGATCTTTGGTGATTTGGGAATTGAGGATGCAACTAAGAGGAAGCTTGCATCGAGACAGCTTCAGGGAAGAGCTGCGGATTGGTGGGGTTCTATCACCATTGATACTCCAGAGGAAGAGATTACTTGGGAGCAATTCCAAGTTAGATTTGAAGCTAAGTTCATTTCTACGGCTCAGAAATCTGTTTTGTTTAAGAAGTTTGTGGAGCTCAATCAAGGTGGGAGACCAGTTCTTGATTATGTTTCTGAGTTTGAAGCTTTGTCCAAGTATGCTCGGTCGTATATTGATTCTCCCTATCAGAAGAATGAGAAGTTTGTGACAGGCTTGGACACTTATCTTGGGAGGCAGTTAGTGGATCATCTGGATGATCCATTTGAGAAGCTTGTGGAGAAAGCTCTCAGGCACGAGAGTTTGTTTCCTAAGGAAGGGTCTGTTATTGCTGTGACCAAGGAAGAGTCCAAACCACAGCAGGGTGGAAACAAGAAGAGGAAGCAGCAACAGCAGAAGGGTAAGAATGGCCAGAAGAAGCCAAAGGGCGAAGTGACCTGCTACAACTGCTAGCAGAAGGGCCATCTCTCCAAAGATTGTAGGAATCCCAAGGTACCGGGAAAGTGTTACAACTGTGATAAGCTGGGGCATATCAAGAAGGACTGTCCAGAACCGAGGAAAGATAAGCAGATTGCGCGAGCTTATGCTTTGGGGGCTGTTCCATCATCTTCGAAAGCTCCTACTACAGAAGAAAAGGGGAAGAGTGTAGTGGTTCAAGGTACTCTTTCCATTTGTGGTGTTCCAGTTAGAGTGTTGTTTGATACTGGAGCGTCGCATTCATTTGTTTGTAATGATCTGGTAGACCGATTAGGTTTGGAACCGGATATTGTTGATAGACCATTGATTGTGACTAATCCAGTAGGGGGTTCGTCATGTTTGTGTATGGTATGCCGTGGTCTAGTTGTATCGAGTCATGATTGCTCTTTTGTTTGTGATTGCTTTGTTCTGAACTTTGCGGGGTTCGGAATTATTTTGGGTATGGACTGGCTTAGGAAGTATGCGGAAAGGATTGATTGTGAGAGGCTGGAGGTGACAGTCGAGAATGTGGAGAGGCGAAAGGTTGTGATACGATCTAAGCATGAAGAAGGCGTCTTCATGAGCTTCATGTATTCGCTGGTTTACCACGGGATGGACTGTCATCGGTGCCTATTGTGAATGGATTTGAGGACGTCTTTGACGAGGTCAAAGGGTTACCACCGCATAGGGAGATCGAGTTTCGTATCGATCTAGTTGAGGGAGCCAGACCTGTTGTGATGCCTCTTAGGCGGATGGCGCCTAGGGAACAGCAAGAGTTGAAGGTGCAAGTTGATGACCTTTTACGGAAAGGATTCATTCGGCGTAGTGTGTCCGAATGGGGTGCACCAGTTGTGTTTGCAACCAAAGCAAATGGATCGTTGAGGTTGTGTGTGGATTATCGTGAGCTGAATAAAGTGACTAAGAAGAACAAGTATCCATTGCCGAGAATAGATGACTTGTTTGATCAGCTTCACGAAGCTAAGGTGTTTTCTCAGATGGATTTGGCAACGAGATTTCACCAGTTAAGAGTGGCGAAGGATAGTGTGCCGAAGACAGCTTTTAGGACACCGTCCGGTTTTTATGAGTGGCTGGTAATGCCGTTTGGATTGACCAATGCACCAGCATATTTTGTGGATCTTATGAATAGAGTGTTCAGAGATCAGTTGAACAAGTTCGTACTTATGTTCGTGGATGATATTTTGGTTTACTCCAGAACTGAGGAAGAGCACAAGACACACTTGCGTATTGTTTTGGGAATCTTACGGAAACATCAGCTAAAGGCTAAGTTTTCGAAGTGTCACTTCTGGAAGAGTGAAGTGAGGTTCTTAGGCCATGTTATTTCTGGAAATGGAATAGCGGTTGATCCCGCTAAGGTGGCAGCAATCCAGGATTTGGTTAGACCTAAGAATGCATCTGATGTGAGAAGTTTTCTTGGATTAGCAGGATATTATCGTCGGTTTATCAAAGACTTTTCCAAGATAGCTGCACCGTTAACAGGATTGACGAAAAAGAACCAAGTGTTCAGATGGGATGATAAGTGTGAGCAAGCTTTCGTAATCCTGAAAGAGCGACTGACGAGTGCTCCTGTTTTGACTATTCCAAGTGGGAATGATGAGATGGTGGTTTACACCGATGCATGTGGTACTGGACTTGGAGCAGTGCTAATGCAGAAGGATAAAGTTGTTGCATATGCAAGTCGACAACTGAAGCCGCATGAAAGGAATTACCCGACTCATGATTTGGAGTTAGCGGCGATTGTTTTTGCTCTGAAGATGTGAAGACATTATCTATTGGGAGTTCGATTCGAATTGTTTACAGATCATAAGTCGTTGAAGTATCTGTTCTCCCAAAAGGATTTGAATCTTCGACAGCAACAATGGCTAGAGTTCTTAGCATCATATGATTTTGGTATAGCCTATACTCCGGGAAAAGGTAACGCAGTGGCTGATGCGTTAAGTCGAAGACATGCAGGATTGGGAGCCATGCTTTCGGAATGGAGGAATCTTGAGTATTTGGCTGGATTTGACTTCAGGCCTAGATGCGAATTGGAACCTGAGATGTTGGCAAACTTATCAATAAGACCTACTCTTGTGGAAAGAATTGGCGAGGGCCAAAAGCGAGATGATAAGCTTGTCAAGATTATCCGCAATTTGGAATCTAAATTGGATCCAGAAAAGGATAAAGGATTTGAGGTCGATCGAGAGGGTTGGCTTCGGAAGCAAGGACGATTAGTAGTTCCTGATATAGATGGATTGAGAGATGAAGTTCTAAGGGAAAGTCATCACTCGAAGTTGACAATTCATCCAGGTGGAAATAAGATGTATCGGGATATGAAAAGGACCTACTACTGGGAAGGTATGAAGAAGGATGTTGGAAATTTTATTTCCAAATGTATGAACTGCCAGTTGGTAAAAGCTGAGCAGAAGAAGCCCGGTGGATTGCTTCAGCCATTAGAGGTTCCTACATGGAAGTGGGAGCAGATATCGATGGATTTTATCGAAGGTCTACCTAGAACCAGGGCAGGAAATGAAGGGATTTGGGTCATTGTAGATCGTTTGACTAAGAGTGCAAGATTCATTCCTGTTCGATCAACTAGGACTGCATCGAAGTTGGCTGAGCTTTATGTTAATTGGATAGTTCGATTCCATGGTATTCCGAAAAGTATAGTGAGCGATCGAGACCCATTGTTCACTAGTGGATTTTGGAAGAGCTTCCAGGAAGTTTTGGAAACCGAGTTGTGTTTGAGTACAGCTTATCATCCCCAAACAGATGGTCAGACTGAGAGAGTCAACCGAGTTTTAGAAGATCTCCTGAGGGCATGTGTTTTGGATTTCGGAGGATCATGGGAAGATCATCTTCATTTGGTGGAGTTTGCATATAATAACAGTTACCAGTCAAGTATTGGTATGGCACCGTATGAAGCATTGTATGGAAGACCATGTAACTCTCCGACATGTTGGTTGGAAACTGGAGAAAAGCTGGTACTTGGGCCAGAAATGATTCGACAGACTTCAGATTGTATAGAGATCATTCGGCGGCGAATGAAGGCAGCCCAAGATCGTCAGAAAAGTTATGCCGATAAGCGTCGTAAGGATTTGGAATTCGACGTAGGTGATATGGTTTTTGTGAAGATTTCTCCTCTGAAGAATGTTATTCGATTCGGGAAGAAAGGAAAGTTAACTCCGAGATTTGTTGGACCATTCCCGATCGTCGAGCGAATTGGAAAGCTCGCTTATAGATTGGAGTTACCGGAAAAGATGGCGGGTGTGCACAATATTTTTCATGTATCTTATCTACGGAAGTATGTGCATGACTCGAATACGGTGGTTTCTGCTGATAGCTGTGAAGATTTAGAGGTTGATCCAGTTGTTACGAGACCTCGTAGGCCGCTTCGTGTTGTTGAAACCGACACGAAACAGCTTAGGAGGAAGACGATTACGTTGCTCAAGATACAATGGAGTGATGATGTTGACGACTGTACATGGGAGGAGGAAGAGAGGATGAAGGCAGCTTATCCTGAACTCTTCAAGGTATGGCCCTAAGGTGTTGTGACATCTCACGAATTTGTAGCTTGTTCTAAGTCTTAGAATTCTGCATGCTAGGCTAGTAATTGGATGCATGGTTTGTTGATTGCTGTGGATGGTAGGCATGCAGAATAATTTTGATTGCTCTTGTTTGTTTGGAATTTCGGGGGCGAAATTCCTAAGGGGGAGAGAATGTAACGACTCGTATTTTACGTATCGATAAAATCGTAAAATAGTTGCATTAGGTCGTTGATGTTGTTAAGTCGTTTAGAGTTTGAGTCGACCAAAGCTTAAGTCGTGTGGAAGTTAACCCGTGTGGTGTTTAAGTCGTAGGAAGCTTGGGTCATTTGGTAGTTTAGGTCTTGTGAGTGAGTTAGGGGAAGCTAGCGACCTATAGAATTGGAGCGACCTATAGATACTAGCGACTTAGTGATTGGAGCGACTTATAGGTGATTGCCGACTTAATGGGAGGAGATAGGTCGTTGAAGCGACCTTAGGAAGTTAGGTCGTAAGCGACCTATGGTAAGTCGTTAGGCCTGGAGGTTAGGTCAGTGGGTCGTTAGGGCGTATGAGTGTTAGATCGCGTGCATGTTTTAGGTCGCGACTTATGGGAAGTCGTTAGGTCGTTGAACGACTCATGATAAGTCGCTGGGTCGTGTATTTTGTTAGGTCGCATAGGAGTTGAGTCGTCCAAACGACCTAGGACTTGGGTAGGAATGTGCTTAAGTGTTAGGTCCTGTGTGTTAAGTCGCAGCCTTTGTTAAGTCGTAAGTCGTTAGGTCGTCCATACGACTTAGGACTTAGGAAATGCGGCAGAGTAGATGAGTCGTGAGTTGCTAGGCCGCACGTGTGTTGAGTCGTTGAGGCCTTGAAATTGAGTCGTGAGTCGTATAGGCCGTGGGTTGTTGAGGCTTAAGTCGTAGGTCGTAGGGGTTTATAAGTCATGACCGACTCATGGGGCGAACGACTTAAGGGAAATCAGCCTATAAATACACGTCCATATCTCACTATTTTGGCACCGGATTTTGAAGCGATGAAGTGCTGCCATTTTGAGAGCTCGACTACAACACTTCTTCACTTCTTTTCTCCACTCTAATCTAGTGATTCCTTCCATCTAAATTGAAGATCAAATCGAAGATCCAAGAGCCAAAGTTGAAGATCTTCATCCAACAAAGAGAGATTTCATCGATTGAAGTGAGATTTTGCCGGATCAAGCATAGATCTTTGCTGTCCAGATCTGGAGTTGGTTGTTTTTGATGTGTTTAGGTGATTCGGTGAGTGGTAGTTATCTCTCGCACGGACCCAAAGGAGTATATTGGATTGGTGGCTTGTTTATGTGTTAAAGATAGTGATTTCTTGCATTTTCCCTAAGTATGCATGTAGATCTATCATCTATGAAGTTTTGACACCTATTTTACTACATGTTAACTTATGCAAGTTTATTCATCAAGTTGTAGAGACATTTGCCTATTATTCATGCTTATTAGATTTGGACACTTTAATTACCAAATTGCCATTTCCTTGTATAATTGCTTATTAAACCTTGTTTGAATGTTTGGTTGCTTGGATTAATGATTGTCTTAATTGATTGTTTAGAGTTAGTTGATTTATGGTTGGATCTAGACAAGTATGGTCGAAAAGGATTCAAAAAGCTAAGGGAGAGGCTAAGGGATGAGAAAAGCTGCTCGTGGCATATGTAGCGGATGATGAAGCTCATATGGATGCATATGATGACGATGTTGTGATGGAGCTTTGCTATGTTAAGATGAGGCGAAGCATGATGTGACGTAGCCTTGGCATAATCCAGACGGGATCATTCCAAGCATGTTGATAACTCGAGGGATGGTTCTAGTTGGTTGATAATGGATTGCTCGAGAAGTAGCTTGGGCTAGTATGAGAATAGTCGTCGAGGAGGATGACTAGGAGGCTTGGATTTCATTGTTGTTGAAGGTTCTAGTAAATTCAAAGCAAGAGTACATGAGATGCCCAAACGACTACAGGTAGGTGGTCGGGACACCCAAAAGACTACAGGTAGGTGGTCGAGTACTCTGGGCAGAGTAGGTAAGTCCTAGGCACGGGTCACGATGACGTGCGGAGTTTATCTAGAACCGGGGTTACCATTAGCCCTTGACAGGCGGTCATTCAACTATCGGTGAATTCAAAGCAATGATAACAGTGATAGCCAGAGTCATGGATGTTTGGTTGTATCATCATTCGGCCTCAAGAGCGGTGTTTTCTGGGTGCTTATCTGATCTTGGTTTAGGCCTTAGGGGTTTGTATTTGGAAAACATCGACCTTGACTCGGGTGATAATTACTTTATTTTAAATATCTGCTTTGCTATGCTTGTTTATGCTTAGTGGGTCTGGGGGCTATCACTGTAGAATGAGGTGGAGTGGGATGGTTGAGTTCCTATTCCTTTTATCCTTTATGCTCTTTTGGTATGTTTGATAGTTAATTTACTGCTCACTAAGACTGTTGTCTAACTCCAGGTTTTATGTTCAACTCTTATTACCTTGGGCTGTTCATCCATGTTGGGATGGGCAGACTAGGTAGCAGGTGACAGGTGCTGTTCTTGGCTACCAACGCTGTTGATGACGAAGACGAGCTGGAGGCTTTTGCATATTGTTTTCCTACTATATGTACTGGATGTTCCGCTGTTTGTTTGATACTCTGAGTGTTATGTAGTGAGGCTTGATGTATTGAAAATTCAGATGATTGTATAAAACTATTATGAGTTTATATGATGAGACTTCTGTTCTATAGAGCTTCACTATGTATATTTTCTATTGTATTTTATCCATGCGCTGTGAGTAATACGATAGAGCCTGCTGTTTTATCTTACCTTGACTATCGTCCATGGCTGCCTGGCACACTTTTCAGCGCACCATTCCCTTGTTTCGTGCGGGAGTCATGGGCGGTCGTCACATATCAATAAATCTTTATGAAAGATTGTTGTACCTTGTTTTGAAATTGAAGAGGATCTTAAAAGTATATCTTTTGTATAAAAGATTTGGAATTGAAATAGTTTTGAAAAATATGAATGAATCTTTGTGAAAGATTGGTAAACTTTGTGAAGTGAATTTTTTGTTTAAAGATTTGAAAATGGTAATTTGTTTAAACCATTTGAAAGAAAGTTTTTGGGTAATAAGTTTTGACTTAACTAAGATCCCATATATCCATATGCTTTTTGAAATTAAGTGCTCATTATTCGGTTTAGCCGGGAGAGGACTTCGTGTCATATAACCCATTCCGAATAATGATACGACGAAATGGATAGCATTTGAAGACAATGGTGAAGACTGGGTGTCTTCGAGAATGATTGGATAACCTGTCGAATGACTCTGCAATGAGCTGCTCCGGTATAGAGATTTCCATAGGTGATGGGGAGTCCGATCGGGACTGTGAATGCCCGGATTACAATGGCTTCTTTGTGAAGTGCCTTCGGTTCTGTTCGAACCCGGAACAGACTTGTATGGATGTGTGTCTGACCTTACACCTTGAGATGTAAAGCTAGTTTCTATCAAATACATTTCTGTTTGGTGGCGGAGAATTTATTTTCTTAGCTTAACACCCTTCTCTGAGACGTACGAGCTTAGAGGTTATGTAGTTGATGGTTACTAGTGATACATTCCCAATTTGGTAATGTGGCATACAAAGTGTTGCTAATCATTTGTTGATCAAAGCAAGGCTTTTGTGTAAAGCGTAGCTTTGTGGACGAGACCGCATCAGGACCTCACACCCCGAAAATGGTGGAAACAGGAAAGATGCGGCAAGGTTATGAGGGTCGCGCCCTTTAGGGTGTGTTCATTCCCTTCTGGAAAAGGGTGATATCATGGTATGGAGCCCAGATACTTAACTCATGTGGTCACTGCAAATTTATTACTTTGTGGTTGCTATGTGGTTGAGAGCTCTCGGATAAAGGTCGCAAATGACCGGGGGATGGCATGCTCATGTAGTAGTTACCTAGTTACAGAGGTAACCCGACCTTGTGTTGGCAGAGATCCAGTTAGGTTCTCGGGGCATCCCTCCAGAGGCGTACCCATGTGGCGCAGGAAGTTCCTTAGCCCGACCATTTATTGAAAATACAATCACTAATACGCGCCTTGTACGGTTTTAGTTATAGAACCTGCCATTTACTTATGGTAGTCACTACTATTTAGATGGTAGCTATAGTAGGCATACAATAATGGTTGTATGCTGTCTAAGATTAATATTATACTTTCAAAATGTTTTCTGCATTATGCACTAAGAATGATATCAAAATGGTTTTCGCGTATCAAGCATGTTTGACTATCATAAGGAGAAATCTCCTCCAATTCTGCGTTTGCATTGTGCATGCGGTAGGAGGCCTTATGGTAGTTTCATTTTCCAAAAAGCACTGTAGATTTCTTTTACTTCTTTTGTTGTTTGTTTTAAAGATAAACTGTCTTCGTTTGCTCACGCCAGTCCCATAACTGACCCGGAGTTTATTATTCCCTTTCTAAACTCTGGGTGCGTGCAATTTTTCATACGGATAGCCTAGATTTAGATTTTCAAATTATCAGCTAGTAGATATAGATCCGATAGCCTTCAACTTTCCATTTGGAACTCCTTGGAATCTTTGGATCTTGGCAATTGCATTGCTGGCTGACCTTGCTTAGTTCATCGTGATGGTGGTTCGAGTTTTGGATTGGAGTCCTTGGAGCTTTGGCAATCGAGACGCATTCTATTGGATCATCGCTTTCTCACTTGGAAATTCTATGGGAGTGATCTTTCGTCTATTGATGGTTGCAAAGTCTAGACCATCCAGTTGTACTATTTCTTCCGCTATTATCTTGTATCTCTGATGTTGATATCATTTGTATCATTGTTGTATCGAATGCTTTATATCAATGATATATTCATTTTCTTCCGCAGTATTGTTATACTTAATGTGTTATGAGCTCCGGCACGAATCGAATTTCAATATTTGAATCTGCGTCATTCGAGTACTAGTGAAGCACGGATGTCGATTTTCGAACGTTGAAATTCGGATCATGATATTTTGGTATCAGAGCTGAAGGTTGAACTTTAGCTTTTGGAGTATAACATATTAGGTAACTCATTAGAGATAGGGTGAAGAATACCCTAGAATGAGTATATCCCTAAGATATCCCTCTATATGCCTCAGTAATTTCTCTTACTATCCATTGATAGTAAGTATGAGTGCAAGAAGAGGACGAGGTAGGGGACATGGGAGTACCACTAAAAATGGTCAATACCCTGCAACAATAACGGAAACACCTTTCTCTATCATTCTCTTTGATCATCAATTCTTTGATTGCTTCATGGCAGCTCGGGGCAGAAGCTTCGATGTGATGGTGGCCCTGCGAATCATTGTAGATAAGTTCCTAATTCTTCTTTTCTATCATCCATTCATTTTTAACTTTAATGAATTTGAAATTTGATTTGAAATAAATTGGTTAACAAAATATGAAGATAGATTAATTTGTATCAATAAAACAATTTCGGTCAAAACCAGAGTTCGAAATTTTTGTTGTAATTTCTTGTGAGGATCAAAGTCCGAAGATGGACAAATTGGTATATACTTTGGGATATTCCAACCTGATTGAGTATCCTTCATCTATTCTTTAGGGTCCAGATACATTCTACGAATGGTTAGTTATCCCTTCTGACTAACCAATGCCCCTGCATATTTCGTAGACCGGATGACCCGAGTATTTCGTAAAGTGTTAAATGAGTTCGTTCTCATATTTATTGATATTCTGATTTGGTGAGCCAAATGCAGAATAGATATTCAGTTTGATCTGGTAAAACATTCTCTATCTATTCTTTTGTTTGTCTCCCTGTCTACCAAATTTCGGGGACGAAATTTTCTTAAGGGGAGAATTTGTAACATTCCTATTTTTAAATTAAATTTAAATTGGTAATTTATTTAATTTTTGAAATTAAATTGTGAATTAATTTGGTATACTAATAGATATTTGTCTGTTTATTAATATAAATGTATATAAATATAATTTTAAATAGAATTTCGAATTGGAAATTCAGAAATAAATATTTTTAAATAATATATTGAATTTGGAAACTCTAAAAAATTTAATACTAATAGGAAATTTTGTAATTATAATATGATGATTTGAAAATTTTATTTTGAAATTGATTTACAAAAACTGTTTACAAAGTTAAATTCAAATATATACATATTAGACACTTATTTATTAATGTTTAATTGATTTTAGAATATATTCTTTAAAGATATACATAGGTGTGTAAAAGGAAGTGGATTATTTAAATTTAAAATATGATATAAAATTTTATTTAAAACATAAGTACATGTAAAAGACATGTGTAAATATTTTAAAATGTGAATGACCAAATTTAAATTTTATTAAACATAAGGGTTTGAAAACAAAATTTATAAATTTAACTTAAGGATTTAAACATAAAAAAAATACTAGTGTTAACAAGTGTAAGTAAAACCATATGAATTAATACAAGTGTAGGCTTAATAAACATGGAAAAGACAAGTGGCAAGCAAAATCATTTCTTTTCTTTTGAAATTGAATTACATAAACATGTATTAAAAGACAACAAGCTAGGCTACTTTCAGTTTTTCAAATCGGAGAACAAAATGAAATCTCAGAAACAACAAACAAATCTTCATCTATTCAACCTGATGCAAATCTAAAATAAGATCAGTAAGCAAAATTCTCTAAACCTAAAAAATCAAATAACAACAGCCTCTTTTTCAGTCCACAAACCAGTAAAGAAAATTTAGATATATGCAAAGTCATCTAGATAAAGATTTAGTTTCTAGAATCAAACAACTACAACAAAGCAAGAATTCAACCTGGAAACTAGAAAACAAAGTTAAAAATCTGTTTTTATATTCTTTAATCTGGAAACCAACACTCAGAAGCATCATCACAAGCAAATTCAACCTATATATAATCAAGCTTCAGATTAACATTTAGTTCGAATAAAGTAGATGCAAATCAGTTTCCAGATCTCAAACAAAAATACTGGTCCTCTATCTTCATTTCCTGGTGAGCAACTAACCCATTAAAGAGCTTGAATCTGTGTATGCTTGCTTCTGTGAAATAAAGTAGTGAAAATTGTTTGCGTGGATGAAAATATTGTTGGTGTATAGATAAGTATGCATATGTTTAAACATGCATGCCTGTACATATGTATTTATAAGGTTCTGTTTTAGTTACAGGTTTAAAGAAATAAATTCAACAATCAATTACTCTTCATCTCATCTCCTATAGGTCATGATTCATAAACAAAATATGTTTGTAATAACAAGATGTAAGGTTTAAAAATATTTATTAGTAAAATTAGTAAGCAAATTTACTAAAAAAAGAAAATACAGTGGGAATTAGTTCAAGTCAGTAAAAATCATTCACCTTAAATTCAATTTTTGATTATATAAATGGATTTGTGTTTACAAACTATGATTTTTAAGACAGAAATCAGGATTTTTTAGCTTTGATTTGAAATAGAAATTTCAAGATGAACGGAAAACATAATTTCGTCAATAACTAATGAACGTCGATGTTTTGTGGGTCGTGCCTCAGGGCGAATGTAGCTGGAAGGATATAGATTTGAGGAAAAATGGCGGTTGAAATTCTAGTTCATTGTGGTGATTAGGTGGGGAAGATTTAGGGTTTATGGTCATAATTGGGTTGCTGTAGTTCTCAAACTACATTCGTCGACGTCAAAGCAATTCGGTCGATCGGATCTGAGGGGGTCAGTTTATTGTCGTGTGGCGAAGTTTTGGTCAACCTCGCATGGATTCTGGCGATCTTGGATGGCGTGGCAAAGAGGTTTTCGTCGGCAAGTTTTAGTTCCAATCGAGTTGTTATGCTCAATGTCATTTCATTGCTGAAATCATCAATCTGGGTTATTGTGTTGATGGAGGAGAGGATTGGCGACATGATGAAGGGAGTGACGTTGATCGGAGGTCATCCTAGTGATCGTGCACGTGCACGTGATATTGTGGATATCTAAGTTGTTTGAATTTGGGAAGAAAGGTGATGCTCAGGTACGAACTCGAGGAAGATGATGGTTTGCTCGAAGAAACGAAGCACGTGGGTAACTCGAGATTGGGCTCGAGTATTTCAAACGATTGGCTCGGTAAGGAAGTTAATACAAAACAATTTTTATTATTAAACCCAAATCAAGTTTTAATTGAATTTTTTTGGTTAAACCAATTCTCTTGTAAATGTTAAATGTCTATCCAAGTTTTGAATTGGTAAAAAGGGTTTTTAAATAAAATTATTTTAGTTAAACAAGTTTTCAAAATATTTAAGATACATATAACATTTATTTTTTAAAAGTTTATTTTAAATAAACTTAGTAATAATAATAAGTTAATTAATAAGGAATGTTTTAATTGTTAATTAACTTTAAAAAATCTAATTTAATTTATTTGTTAATGATAAGGTGTATTAAATAATGGTTTTTAATTTATTAAGATAAATGGATTATCTTTTAATTAATTAAAATTTTTAAGTGATTAAAGATTTATTACTTAATGAAAGTAATTAAATGATAATTGATTGATGAATGGAATTTAGAAAGATAATTATCCAATGTAGTTAAAAGGGATTGTTTATTTAATTACTTAAAGTTTTATTAATTAATGTGATTAATTAATTTTATGTGATTAATTAAAGGAAAATAAATCAAGGTGATTAATTATCAGTGTGATTAAATTAAGATAATCAATTAAAAGTTAATAAATTAAGAGTTAATTGATTGTAGGATTAATAAAGAGTTAATTAATTAAGGAAAGTGATTAAGGAAGAATTGATTTATGAATGTGATTAAAGGATAATTATTTTAAAGGATAATTACTTAATCATAGATTAATTAAGGTTACTTAACTTTACAATTAAGGGTAATTAATTAGTTAATGATAACTAATTGAGGATTAATTAATTAATGTAATTAATCAAGGATAATTAATTAATTGATAATTAATTGACCAATTAATTGAGGGTTAATTAATTTATATAATTAATTAAGGATAATTAATCAAAGGATAATTAAATAATTAAAGGTTAATTATTTAATGATTAAAGGTTAATTAATCTATTAATTAAGGTTAATCAATTAATAATTAAGGTTAATTAATTTATTTTTAAAGGATAATTAATTAAAATGGTTTGTATTTAATTGATGTTAATTAACCAGGATTAGTGCTTATTCATGAGTAATTAATCTGATTTAAATTAATTGGATAATTAATTGATCTTACTTATGGATGTTTGGATTCTATTGAATGTTGAATTGTTTGATATCTCTGCTGTGTCATGCTTTGTGATATGAATTATTTTGATTCGAGCTGTGATGAATGTAATTTATTTATCTGTGATGAATGTATATTATTTATCTGTGAATCTGTGAATGAAGATAAGTGTTATAGGATTATACCGCTTATTGATATTGCTTTGTTTGGATTGTGATGATTGATGATGTTGTACTATCGTGTAAAACCCCTGGACTACACCATACACACACAAATATGGATTTCAGGTGGAAATCGGTTAAGTCACAGATATTTTAATTTAAATATTATTTATTCAAAAGATTAATTTTGAATCCAAATGGTTTTGGAAAAGGAATTGAACTGAATATGGAAAGCTTTTGGAAAAGCGAAATTTGAAATTGAATTTAGTTTGAAGGGAATATATATCGTTTAAGATTTGAAAATTATTTGGATAATATGGTTTGAAAAGTGGTGTTACAAATTATATAATATATATATATGGTTTTTAAACCATCTTTAAAGTATTTTAAAAGTATTATTTTGGGAATTTAAAATTAACCCAAGTTTATACTTTCAAGGCTATAACTTGTGCATATTTGATCGGATTTGTCCGAAACAAAAAGTATTTGTTTTCAAATGACAATAGCTTTCATATAATGAAAGAACACCTAGTTTTTATTGAAAAGATTTCAAGTTTGAAATGGATTTGTTTTGAAAGCTATGAATAAATATTTGTGAAAGATTATTGAATCTTGTTTTGAAATTGAAGAGGATCTTAATGGTATATCTTTTGTATAAAAGATTTGGAGTTGAAATAGTTTTGAAAACTATTAATGAATCTTTGTGAAAGATAGGTAAACTTTGTGAAATTAATCTTTTTGTTTAAAGATTTGAAAATGGTAACTTTTTTAAACCATTTGAAAGAAAGGATTTGGGTAATAAGTTGTGACTTAACTAAGATCCCATATATCCATGTGATTTTTAAAATTAAAAGCTCATTATTCGGTTTAGCCGGGAGAGGACTTTGTGTCATATAACCCATTCCGAATAATGATTCGATGAAACGGATAACATTTGAAGAAGGTGGTGAAGACCGGGTGTCTTCGAGAACGATAGGATAACCTATCGCATGACTCTGTACTGAGTTGCTCCGGTATAGAGATCTCCATATGTGATGGGGAGTCCGATCAGGATTGTGAATACCCAGATTGTAAGGGATTCTTTGTGAAGTGCCTTCGGTTCAGTTCGAACCCGTAACAGACTTGTATGGATGTGTGTCTGACATTACACCTTGAGATGCAAAGCTGGTTTCTATCAAATACATTTCTGTTTGGTGGCAGAGAATTTATCCTCTTATCTTAACAACCTTCTCTGAGACGTACGAGCTTGAGATTATGTAGTTGATGGTTACTAATTATACATTCCCAATTTGGTAATATGGCATACGAAGTGCTGCTTATCATTTGTTGATCAAAGCAAGGCTTTTATGTAAAGCGTAGCTTTGTGGACGAGACTGCATCAGGGCCTCACACCCCGAAAATGGTCAAAATAGTAAAGATGCGGCAAGGTTATGAGGGTCGCGCCCTTTAGGTTGTGTTCATTCCCTTCTGGAAAAGGGTGGTATCATGATATGGAGCCTAGATACTTAACTCATGTGGTCACTACAAATTTATTACTTTGTGGTTTCTTTGTGGTTGAGAGCTCTCGGATAAAGGTCGCAAACGACCGAAGGATGGCATGCTCGTGTTGTATTTACCTAGTTACAGAGGTAACCCGGCCTTGTGTTGGAAGAGATCCGGTTAGGTTCTTGGGGCGTCCCTCCAGAGGCGTACCCATGTGGCCCAGGAAGTTCCTTAGCCTGACCATTTGTTGGAAATCCAATCAGCAATACGTGCCTTGTACGGTTTTGTTGTAGAACCTGCCATTTATTTATGGTGGTCACCATTATTTAGATGGTAGCTATAGTAGGCATACAATAATGGTTGTATGCTGGCTAAGATTAATATTATACTTTCGAAATGTTTTCTACACTGTGCACTAATAATAATATCAAAATGATTTTCGCGTATCAAGCATGTTTGACTATCATAAGGAGAAATCTCCTCCAATTCTACATTTGCATTTTGTGTGTGGTGAGAGGCCTTATGGTAGTTTCATTTTCCAAAAAGCATTGAGGATTTCTTTTACTTCTTTTGTTGTTTGTTTTAAAGATAAACTGTTCTCGTTTGCTCACACCAGTCGCATGACTGACCCGGAGTTTATTGTTCCCTTTCTAAACTCTGGGTGCCTACAATTTTCCACACAGATAGCCTAGAGTTAGATTTTCAAATTATCAGCTAGTAGATATAAATCCGATAGCCTTTAGCTTTCCATTTGGAACTCCTTGGAATCTTGGCAATTGCATTGCTGAATTACCTTTCTTAGTTCATCGTGATGGTGGTTCGAGTTTTGGATAGGAGTCCTTGGAGCTTTGGTAGTGGAGATGCATTCGCATTCTATTGGATCCTCACTTTCTCACTTGGAAATTCTATTGGAGTTATCTTTCCGCTGTCGATGGTTGCAAAGTCTAGACCATATAGTTGTGTTATTTCTTCTGTTGTTATCTTGTATCTCCGATGTTGGTATTATTTGTATCATTATTGTATCGAATGTTGTATATCAATGATATATTCATTTTCTTCCGCCTGTGTTGTTGTACTTAATGTGTTATAAGCTCCGACGCGAATCGAATTTCAACGGTTGAATCTGTGGCATTCGAGTACAAGTGAAGTACGGGTGTCGATTTTCTAATGCTGAAATTCGGGTCGTGACATATACTTTATAAATGTCGACAATATATACGTACCTATGTATGTGTGCCTACGTAATATCACCTATATAATATTACCTACCATCACGAGATCATTCAAATATGTTAAAATAATTCTTGATATTATTTTACTCCATAAATTAAAATGGTTATTAACATATACATACATACATACATACATATATATATATATATATATTCCATATATTGATGTCCATATTAATGCCCTATGTTACTTTATACCATCTATAGTATTCAAATTGTGAATGTGAATTCCTAACAAATAAAATATAATAAAATAAAATTGATTTGAGCTAAAATTAAAGCATACGTTCATATATATATATATATATATATATATATATATATATATATATTTGAAATATACACTGAATTTTTAGATATAAAATTAAACACAATTAAATTAAAACAACAAACTCCTTCTACTAATGTCAATTAAACATGATTTAGTGAAAATAAATTATTTATATAAACACCAAACAAGATTAGGTTTTAAACTAATAAAATGATTATTTGAAATTTCTCCTTTTTACCCCAATTCCAATACACCTGATAAAACAATACTAATACGATAATGCACAAAGCATTTGTGCCACTACCTATTAGCATACCGCACATCAATCGATATGTTATATGCCTTAATGCTACCCTTTGGATTACATATACCTGTAACTAATGGTCTAAAAATATCAAAGTCCAAGGCTAGTCCAAAGAATAAGATTCACTTCGTGTATGCAATATATCATATGGAATGTATATTTAAACACTCCAGTCATATCATCTCAATAACCATTGAATGACACTATCGAAATCATTATACGAATTGAAACATATCAAAAGTGTCAAACGTTGCCTTTATGTCATGTAGCATCATCAACACACTTCATGAGGCTTAAATACCTTGATAGACAACTTCAGCAAACCATTTTATGGATCAAAACACGCCATGAGCATACTATATCATTCTACATCACTATATACCTACATAGACTTCACTTAGTTGTCCAGGGCTATAAAAAACCCTCCATTTTGATAATCAATCTTGACATATAATACTATCCACTAATATGCATGTGTCGATACTTAAGCATCTGAATGTAAGATCATTTAGGAAAAAGTAAAAACGACATAACTTTAAACAAAAAACTATGCTCACTTCGTATCGATGAAGTATAATATAACATAACCACAAACAAATTGTATATAAAGCCACTCCTAAGATAGAATTCTTAGATTTGCAACATCAACAACATATGTACTGCCCTCAATTATGAAAAATTACAACAGTCTATACTCACAATGTCGGATACATATACCTCTATTAATGCAACGATCAACAATAAATAATAGATACATCCAAAGCCTCCTTCTCATCACCGAACAACTCTAGAATATCAAGCTAAATTATGTACTATCAACCTACTATATATTCATAATCTTGCATATATGTATATGATATTAATATTATATATATACACACACTAGTAGAGATATAAATATTATAAAGACAAATATATTTTATAAAATAGGTTTAGCATATAATGATAAATAAATAAAATATTTTTGAAAATTTAAATTATATTTTATTAGCCAAAAATTGTTTCAACACCCTTAAGAAGGCTATGGAGAAACAACATTTTGATATGTAACCATTGATTGTAGCTTTTAGTTGGTTTAGCCTCTAATCAATGTCATTTTTGACTTCTACCTATATAATGGTAGATCCAGATCTATTGAACAAGCAATGTATGTAGAAATAGGAAGTAAATGTAAGGAAAACGAGCAAAAGCAACACAATGATTTATATTGGTTCAGTATTTACCTATACCAACATTAATGTTAATTTATTTTCTTTTTACTAGTATTCTGAGGTCATTATAATCAAAATTTTGAAATTTATGATTTGAGATTAGAGAATGACAGAACCTCCCTTTAGTGAGAAATCTTTTGATCCCCTTCTAGGTTAATGTTCCCCTATATTTATAGGTGGTCTCCAAAGTCAAGATTTTTTATCTAAAAAGTCATCAAAAATATTCATCATTATACGAATTGAAACATATCACAAGTGTCAAACATAGCCTCTATGTCGTCTAGCATCATCAACACTCTTCTTGAGGCTTAAATACATCGGCGAACAACATCAACAAACCATTTTATTGGTCAAAACACGCTGCAAGCATACAATGTCATCCAACATCACTATATACCTACATAGACTTCACCAAGCCATCCGAGGCTATTACAACCCTCTATTTTGATACCTAATCTTGACATCTAATACCATCCATTAATATACATGTGTCGAAGCTTAAGCATCTGAATGTAAGATCATTTAGGAAAAAGTAAAAAACGACATAACTTTAAACAAAAAACTATGCTCACTTCGTATCGATGAAGTATAATATAACACAAAAAAGTATATATGGCCACTCTTAAATAGAATTCTTAGAGTTGCAACATCAGCTAAATAAGTACTACCCTCAATTATGGACAATTATAATAGTCTATACTCACAATGTCGATACATACACATCTATTAATGCAACGATTAACAATAATTGATAGATACATCCAAAGCCCCCTGCTCATCACCGAACAACTCTAGAATGTCAAGCTAAATTATGTACTATTAACCTACTATATATATACACACACAATCCTGCATATATGTGTATAGTATTAATATTTTAAATATATATGTACTAGTATAGATATAAATATTATAAACATAAATATATTTTATAAAATAGGTTTAGCATATAATGATAAATAATAAAATATTTTTGATAATTTAAAATATATTTTGTTAGCCTAAAAATTGTTCTAACACCCTCAATAAGACTATGGAGAAATAACATTTCGATATGTAACCCATTGATTTTAGCTTTTAGTTGGTTTAGCCCTTGATCAACGTCGTTTATTACTTCTACCTATATAATCATAGATCCAGATCTTTTGAACAAGTAATATATGTAGAAATAAGAAGTAAATGCGAGAAAACAAGCAAAAGCAACACAACGATTTATATTGGTTCAATATTTAACTATATCCACATTAATGTTAATTTATTTCCTTTTTTACTAGTATCCCGAGGTTATTATAATCAAAATTTTGAAATTTACGATTCGAGATTAGACAATGGTAGAACCTCCCTTTAGTGAGAAGTCTTTCGATCCCCTTCTAGGTCAGTGTTCCCTTATATGTATAGGTGGGCCCCAAAGTTGAGATTTTTTATCTAAAAAGTCATCCAAAATATTTATATTATATATCTACAAGTGGAGTAGACATATTGGGGAAAACCAAACTTTGCCCATGGATCAATATTGATCCATACCATAAATCGATACCCATCGATGGACTTGTACAATTTTCTATTTCCTACTTCATTTTGTCCATGGATTCATCATTACTTCATGTCTTTTCTTTGTTCCACATTTCAAAAATATAATTCATCAAAGATACAATGAGAAATGATGATGGTATGGATCGGTACTGAACCATGGTATGGATCAGCACCAATCGATGTACTTAGCAGTTTTTCCTTGCTTTTCCTTTGCATTATCTTGTACTCGATCTGTTGAATTAGTGCATCAAACATCGGTGTAAATGGGGAAATTTTCAAAAATTCCTTTAATTTTATTATGCTATAGATCTTTTATAGTGTTATCATGAATAATTTACTATTTACGTTAAATCTATTTAATGTTTGATTTGATACATCGGGATTTCATAGGTAATAAATACTGAATTATTTTACTTATAGTATTAGTTTAACTCAATGTTGGTTTTCATAATATATATCTTTATAATTAGCTTAAACTCGAATAAAATGAATAATATTTTGTTGTGATATTTTAATATTCTGATATTCAATTAATAATGTAAAATAAATATATGTACAATTTAGTATTAAATAGTTTAATATGTCTAGAATTTTAATGTGGATCCTATAATGTAAATTGCTCGTAAAATAGGTTCTTATGTGAAAGTTGTACGTATTTGAAAACATAAGGGTTTAAATGTAATTAAAAAGACGTAACTAAAATTTAATCTTTCATTGATATAATTCCTAGCCACCATGATAAGAAACCTTTCACATAATTCTACCTCTATAATAGTCTACTATCCTCACCGTCATGCTCCCCATGATAAGCGTTGTTGATCGATGCATTCGATATCAACTTTGATGCTCCATTTACAAACCGCTAGGTCTACCCTATCGCCATCGTCACTCATCTACTTCTCATATTTGTGCTTGAATTAAAAGAGATCTGACGTGGCGACTTTAATCAAGATTTTGGAATTTGGGGGGATTATAGCAAGTGATGGACGTTAGTGTGGTGTTCAATGGTGAATGATGTATCTCAATCAAAACATATTCGAAAATCCTTAGACATCTTGGATTGATGAACGATGTATCTCGATCAGTCCATATTTGGCAGTAGTAAATGATGTATCTCATATGAATGCGAAAACTTTGACATCTTATTATACATATTTCAAGAAAATCAATATATACATCATTTGATTAATGATGGTTTATTTTTAGATTATGTCGGTCAATTACATATTGTACCATCAGATTGTCTCTTAGAGAACTCCTTCCCCAATCCCATTAATGATGTGTAAAGCTATTATTAAAGTTTTAATTCAGTGGTGGAATAATTCCTTATTTCTATATGGATGCTCTATAGGTCTTTATTTATAACATTAAATGCTAAAAGTATCTCCTTAATATATTTACACATGCCGGATTTATTTATTAATTAGGTCGATCAATATAATTAAATAATAAATAACTTATTTATTATGAATAGGCTAGCCCTTTAGTTATTAATATTAAAAAAATTATCTACAATATAATATTTATTATTTAATAAATATTATTTTCACTCTATACAAATAATCAAATAAATATATGACAATTATATATTTTATCAATTAAGTCCTCAACCCTCAATAATATTAAGAAAATAATTATTAAATCGATATAACGATTATATTAATTTCTACATAATAATTTGTAACATCTATATATTAATTATTTGAGTCATTTATGAATGCATGTTGAAAGCTATGATTGTGATAATCCTAGGTGTGAACTTGCCCTTTTGTAATATTTAAACAATTTCAATATTAAAGCATGTATGGACTTTGTTGAAGAACAATAGTGGATGCGAGTTCAATTTCTTACAAATCATCTAAATAAAGTCCTACTTCTAATCATTAATCTACGCCCTTTGGCAATGATATAATGTGCACATTTTCTCTTTACCATTACTATATCACTTTGATATCTAGAGCTTGGTCAATTATTAAAACTCTAATGACATCCGCATTTAATTATGGATTCCAACATTAAAGTACATGGTTCATTTTATTAACATTAATTGATAAACTAATTTGCTTTAGCCAAAGACTTTAACTTAAGTTGACTACCAACTATGCTGATATTGACCTTTTATTCAAAGGAGATTAATCCTCTCTTGAATAGTGTTTTGCTTCTAGTGGTTCAACTTATACCCAACTATTGTCTTTAAATATTCATCGTTGTTGTGTGAATGACAATAATCAAAGTATAGTTTAGACACATAAGATTCATAGTATTCTCAAGTCAAAAGACTACTACATACGGTCATGTGAGATCTTCTATTTGACCTTTTAACTATATAAATTTTCGATGAGTCATTCTGTAATTATTCTAGCTAACTACATGTACGTAACCCTATGGTGCCCTAAAGGATCATGAGTAATTCACCATCCATCGTATGGAGACCATTACATATACTAGTCTCAATGACTACATTGATATCCTATTCTTGATACATTTTGATTAGGACTATTTAAGGATAAGTGTTTATGTTATATAATCCAATACCATAGCTATGAACATATTTGTAACTACAATCAATTAAATACTTTTCCTAAGGATTTTCTACATGTATACATTTTATGTATTTAAAACATTAAATATATCCCATTATAACATAATATATACAATAGAAAATAAAACAAAAGGCTTGTTTTATTTCGAACATGATTACCTTTAAGACTTAAGTCATATAATGAAATTACATAATTTCCCTAAGCATACTCTTAGCCATATCAATCTCCCACTTGCACTTGTGTCACATCCCACCACCTCGAGACCGAAAAATAGACGTTGATGATGCTACAATCATCACCAGAATCATTAAGTGAGTTCAGTATTATTTTGCACAACACTAAATATACAAAGCAGCTAAATAAATTATTTTAGCCAGGTAAGCCTCCCGCTTCATTTTCGGAATCTTTATTCATCCTCCCAAATGATACCTGTCTAGTCCATAAACTAGGCTTACTCGAATGAGTATCCATGATTTATGGGAATAATAAAAACATGGGTCAAACATAAAGCTGGTATGAGTATAATCTTACCCTAAGCAAGCATAGTGAGACCAATCCTTTGTCGTATGGAATAGGTTTTCCACTCACTTTCCCATTATAGAAATTGCATTATGACATGTAAGTAAACATCACATCAAAAGCAACCATGTGCATTTCATTCAATCCGTAAGTGCACTCTACACTTGCCATTCAATTATGAACCATGTCATATTTATATTTTCAATTCAAATTATGCATACCCTATACTTAACATCCAATTATGAAACATGTCATATAAAAACCAATCATCCATTCAAATATCACCTAATTTCTTATTTAGACATTCATCTTTAGGTTATCATTAACTTAGTTTTGTGATTACCTCCTTATGTCTTTGTATCACTAATTTTTTTAATCTTTTCTCAAACAACGTCACCCCGACAAAATGACCAATCATCCCACCAGTAGGAGCCCCCTGACTCTTCTAAAAGGTTGAATGTAAGCACCCTGAATACATTCTAGTAAGTGCCCTTACTAAATATTAATAGCCCCTGTTCACATTGCTGATTTATTTATCTTATTTGTTTATAACACCACCCTAATGTTATATCATCCTACCATGACACCCTACCATAACTCCACTTTATGAAAGGGAATGCGGATGAAGGATCTTAAGGCTAATTTAACACAAGAGGGGAGGGGGGTTGAATAGTGTTTAATGGATTCTAAGACTTATATGGACAAATTTAAAAATTATGATATAAAAAAATACAGAACTTAATCACAGAATAATCACAGAATCAAACAGAGATGCAGAAATTAAATAAAAAGCAGTAAAAGGAAAGAATACACCAGATTTTATACTGGTTCGGAGTTACTCTACATCCAGTCCTGCACCAAGGCAAACACCTCGTACAGATTTTTATTATACCAATGTCGAGATTACAATCCTCAATTTCTAAATGCCTTGAGGTACCCTCCTGTCTTCGAGTCTGAGGCAAACTCTCTTGATTTACGGGACACAAGATCACCCTATTGATTTCCAGGCACAACCACACCTTATAGAGAGACTCGATAAACTTTTGACTATAAATTGATCCTATAACTCTGAATAGCACTTTGATCTTCAAGAGAGGGCAGAGAATCAAACAAGAATGAGATTCTAATTTGATTCACTTGAGAATTTGGTAGAATTTCGGCACGATCTTAAAAATATAAAAATTTTAGAATATGGATTTGTGGAGAAGAAGGAGTGAAGAAAATAAGAAAGTAGTTAGTTAACAAATTCGTTTTTGAAGGCTATTTATAGACCAGTAATGGTCATAACCATTCGTGAAGAGATTTAAACGAATAGACACTTCTTTTGAAAATTGAAACTTTTGAATCTAACGGCCACCATGTCGACATTAGGTATCCTATGATGCCGACATCTCTTAGTTAAAAGCAATGTAAAATTTGATTTGAAAATGCTATTGAAAGGAAAACAAGATAAAATGATTCTGGAGTAAAATAAACTAATTTTCCTATGTTTTAAAATAAAGAAGAGTAGAAAATATATTTTTATAGTGTATATATAAATTTGTTTTAAATCTCAAGTATACATATTATAAAGAATATTTAAAATCAGAAGATAGTTTTAAAAACAAACGAAGTTTAAAAAAAGAGTTTGACAAAAACAAAGAATATTATAAGGCTAAAACATCTTTTCGAAAATCATTTGAAACGATAATTTTTAAAGCTAAAACATTTTGAAAAGTAGTTATGAAAATCATTTTGAAAAACCAATTTGAAGTAGTTTTGCAAGCTTCTTCCTACAGAATATTTCGTCATATCAGGACTCGAGAACTTGTACAAAACCAGAATGTTCATGGGTTCGTAAGCTACTTGTCAAAGGTTTGTATGCTACTTGTCGTGGGTTTGTAAGCCACTAAGAAGGTAGAAATGGGTTCCATCCCAAATGAAATTTGGAATGAATATTTCCATGCTATTATGAAGTTTTAACCAAAACTAGACAATTATCTTGAAATCTTGATCTTGATACTCATGAGTCTTCAAACTTGATTTTTTCATTCTTGATCTTTATACAGTACAATCTTCAATAATCAGTACCTACCTTATATATTTCATGCATAATAACATTCATATATGTCTAGACAATAGTGTTAGTATATAAGTTATAATAAAATAAGTTACAAAGGTTGTTGTCATCAAAACCACTATCTCCAGTTCCTAACAATCTCCCCCTTTTTGATGATGACAACCTTATAAAATATACTTACCACTTCGATCATAACATAACTCCCCCTTAAACCAACAACTCTCCCTTACTCCATGCCTACTATTAACAACTCCCCCTTGCTCCAAGCCTACTATTTTATATAACTTCTCCCTCTTTATCATCAACAAAAAATAACCTATAAACCATGAACTTAATAGAAAATGAGATAAACAAACATATGGCATAAGATAATAACTATGTATGAGTGAAATATAGCATCCTAAGTTAAATGGAATTCAAGATTTTATACACCAAAGGTTATTTTTCGAAGAACATTAATTAAGATAACACTTATTAACAAACCAATATAAAATCAAGAAAGAGAAAAACGAAAAACGCTTAATGAGGGCCCTTAACTATTGGAGAATTACGGACCGAAAAATTTGAAATGTGGAGACAAAAGTTTCCACGTTGTTCAGCCAAGTTCCCATTAGCGTCAAAAAGGACCTCTCCAATGCAAATCACGCCATCGTCTTCGTCCATATGAACATCTGGATTCGACAGAGGATGTTCTTCTTCTTGATCCTCTTGTGGTTCATCTTGAGGCTCTTCTTCTTCAGAATCCATGGCTTGTGATGATTCTTCGATGACAATGAGATTGGCATGGTTATCCTTTAGGAATTTTTGTAAATTCCTAAGGATTCTGCCTTGCTTATCTTGTTCTCTACCCATTCGCAGTTGGCTCACTTGAATTTCCATCATCATTTAAAGCAAATCTTTCATCTTCTCTTGTAATTTGATGACTCATATGTGTGTGGAACGTTGAAAAGGACAGAATGAGGAGAAGTAGGTGAAGAAGGTTCATTATTAGAGGAGGTAGCCATTAATTTACTGTTTTAGAAGTTTATTGCAGAGAATAGAACAGAGAAAAGGAGTAAAAGTCGAAATATATAAATATATAACCAAATAACTTCTTTTAGAGGGAAATTTAAATTTGAAAATCTCGGCATGTATGTCGACATAGGGGGATGGGTCATGTCGACATGCCTAGTTTAGTTTTTGAGAAATTTTTATTTTTATTAATTATTAGCTATACTTGTATTATTTATAATTTATATTTCAGTTAATGAACATATAGCTAATTCTCTTCTAAATTTAGAAATTTTTTGTTCATTTAATGGTTTGGTTAATATATCAGCAATTTGTTTTTCAGTATTAATATGTTCAAGAGTTATGACTTCTTTAATTATTTTATATCTAAGAAAACGATGTTCAATATCAATAGTTTTGTTCTAGCATGATGAGTTGGATTTTTAGATAGGTTTATTGCGCTAGTATTATCATAATAAACTGATGATTTAGTTATAGTTAATCCAAAATCTTTTAAAGTTTGTTGCATAGCCAAAGCAGCAGAAATATATTCTACTCCAGTTGTTGATAAGGATGCAATGTTTTGCTTCTTACTAAACCAGGAAACCAGAGAATGTCTTAGAAAGTGACAAGTTCCACTTGTACTTTTTCGGTCTGATTTACAACAAGCATAATCAACATCACAATATGAAATTAAATCAAATACATCATTTTTAGGGTAAAATAAACCATAATCTAAAGTATGTTTTATATATCTTAAAATTATTTTAACAGCTTTTAAGTGAGTTTCTTTAGGTTGAGATTGGTATCTTGCACAGAGACAAACACTATGCATGATGTCAGGACGACTTGCTGTTATATAAAGCAGTGAACCAATCATTACTGTATATAAATTTTGATCAACATCTTTTGATTTATCTTCTTTACTTAAAGCTACATTAAATGTCATTGGAGTTGGTTTCCCACTAGAAGTGGTCAATCCAAATTTATTGATTAAATCCTTAGCATATTTTTCTTGACTAATGAAAATTCCTTTATCTAATTGTTTGATTTGAAGTCCTAAGAAGAAACTTAGTTCTCCTATATGACTCATTTCAAATTCTTTAGTCATTATATCTGAATTTTTGTTATTCATTATGTTGTTAGTTGACCCAAATATTATATCATCTACATATATTTGTACTAATTGAATATCATTTTTGTTTCTTTTAATAAAAAGAGTTGTATCTATTTTACCAATTTCAAAACCAGATTGTCTTAAATAAGATCTTAGTCTTCAATACCAGGCTCTAAGAGCTTGTTTCAGACCATATAAAGCTTTCTTTAATTTATATACATGATTTGAAAATTTATTATCTTCAAAAAATGGACGTTGTTCAAAATAAAAATCTTATTTTACAAAACCATTTAAAAATCACTTTTAACATCCATTTGATATAACTTGAAATTATTGTAGTTTGCGAAAGCAAGTAGAATCATAATAGCTTCTAGTCTTGCTACCGGTGCAAAGGTTTCGTCATAATCAATTCCTTCTTCTTGACAATAATATTGCGCGACAAAATGAGCTTTATTTCTCATGACCTCACAAAGTTCATTCATTTTATTCTTATAAACCCATTTTGTTCCAATTATACTTTTATTCTCAGGTCTAGGAACAAGTTCCCAAACATCATTTCTGGTGAACTGATTCAATTCTTCTTGCATAGCAAGAATCCATGAATCATCAGATGATGCCTCCTTTGGATTTTTAGGCTCAATAGTTGATATAAAAGCTACATTACTCATACTATTTAGTTGATTTCTTGTTTTAACTATAGATTAAATATTTCCTAGTATATTTTCTACAGTATGATCTTTTAATAACCTAATTCTTTTATTAGGTTAAATGATTTCATAATTAGTTTCATTAGGTTCGTTATTTAAAGTTACAAAATCTTCTTCATCTTCTATTTGTATAGTATCTTTAAAACATTCATCAAAAGATACATGCATTGTTTCTTCAATAGTGTTAGTTCTTAAATTATAAACTCTAAATGCTTTATTTCTATTAGAATATCCGATAAAGATACCATTGTTGGATTTAGGTTCAAATATATCTAAATTATCTTTTGTATTAAGCATAAAACACTTACTACCAAAAACTTTAAAATAAGCTACTATGGGTTTCTTATTGTAAAGTAATTCATATGGTGTTCTATTAGTCAATGGTCCAAGTAAAATCCTATTTAATATATAACAAGCTGTGGCGACTGCTTCAGCCTAAAAGTTTTTAGGTAAGTTACTATCAAAAAGCATTGTTCTAGCACACTCTTGAATCTTACGTTCTACTACTTCGTTTTGTTGTGGAGTTCTTGAAAAAGAGAAATTATGAGTAATTCCTTTTTGATTACAAAAATTCTTAAAATTTTCATTTTTAAATTCTCCACCGTGATCACTACGAATAGTTTTTATTTTTAAAGAAAGTTCATTTTGAATTCTTTTAGCAAAATTATTAAATAATTCAAAAGCATCACTTTTATTTTAAAGAAAAATTGTCCAAGTATATCTAGAATAATCATCTACAATTACAAAAACATATTTATTCTGATTAATTGATTGAACTTGAGATGGACCAAATAAATCTAAATGAAGTAATTCTAGAGGTTTAGAAGTAGAAATCACATCTTTTAATTTAAATGAACTTTTCTTAAGTTTTCCTAATGGTAAGCATCACATATACTATCTACTTTAAAGTTTAACTTGGGCATACCTCTAACTAAGTCAAGTTTTGATAACCTAGATAACAGTTTGAAATTTAAATGACCAAATCTTTTATGCCAAATCCAAGGTCACTTGTATTAGCCAAAAGACATAAGTTATCATTTGAAACTTTCATACCAAGGATGTAAATGTTTTTCTTCCTAATTCCTCCAAAGATAATATTTGACTTATTATCTTCTATCTGACATTTATCTTTGTCAAATTTAATTTTAGATCTTTTATCACATAGTTGACTTATACTAAGAAAATAATGTTTTAAATTCCTAACTAGAAAAACATCAGAAATAAGAGGAGTTTTAGAATTACCGACATTGACGATGCCAATAAGATATCCTTTTGAGTTATCTCCAAAGTTGACCAATCCACCATCTTGATATATAATGTCATTGAGTATCTCAGGATTTTCAGTCATATGCCTTGAACAGCCACTATCAAGTATCCATTTATCTTTGTCAATTTGCACGGTTTGTCCATTGGTTGTTGATGCTTCAAAAGTCATGTAACATGTCTGTTCCTGCATAATATACCAATTCGGTAGATAACTTTATTTTTCATAAAAACTGTATAGAGACATATGATACTTTGATGAAATGCATAAATTCAAACTAGTATTAACAAAATTTTCTAAAAATTCCATTTTTAACTTTTCAAGTTTCAGATTATGAAAACTTATGCTCTGATGCCAATTGAAAGGGAGTGCGGATTAAGGATCTTAAGGCTAATTTAACACCTGAGGGGGGAATAGTGTTTAATGGATTCTAAGAATTATATGGACTAATTTAAAAATTATGATATAAACAAATGTAGAACTTAATCATAGAACAATCACAGAATCAAACCCAGATGCAGAAAGTAAAAAAAAAGCAGTGAAAAGAAAGAACACACCAGATTTTATACTGGTTTGGAGTTACCATACATGTAGTCCTGCACCAAGGCAAACATCTCGTACATTTTTTTATTATACCAATGTTGAGATTACAATCCTCAATTTCTAAAGGCCTTGAGGTACCCTCCTGTCTTCGATTCTGGGGCAAACTCTTGATTCACGGGACACAAGATCACCCAATTGATTTCCACGCACAACCACACCTTATAGAGAGACTTGATAAAATTTTGATTACAAATTGATCCTATAACTCTGAATAGCACTTTGATCTTCGAGAGAGGGCATCAAATAAGAATGAGATTCTAATTTGATTCACTTAAGTATTCGACAGAATTTCGGCATGATCTTAAAAATATGATAATTTTAGAATATAGATTTGTGGAGAAGAAGGATTGAAGAAAATAAGAAAATAGTTAGATAAAAAAATTTGTTTGTGAAGGCTATTTATAGACCAATAAAGGTCATAACCATTCATGAAGAGATTTAAACGAATAAACACTTCTTTTGAAAATACAAACTTTTGAATTTAACGTCCACCATGTCGACATGGGGTATCCCATTATGTTGACGTCCCTTAGTTAAAAACAATGTAAAATTTGTTTTGAAAATGGTATTGAAAGGAAAACAAAATAAAATGATTCTGGAGTAAAATAAACTAATTTTTTCTATGTTTTAAAATAAAGAAGAGCAGAAAAATATATTTTTAGAATGTATATATAAATTTGATTTTAAATCTCAAGTATATATATTATAAAGAATATTTAAAATCAGAAGATAGTTTTAAAAACAAATGAAGTTTAAAACAAGAGTTTAACAAAAAAAAGAGAATATTTTAAGGCTAAAGCATCTTTTTGAAAATCATCTGAAATGATAATTTTTAAAGCTAAAACATTTTGAAAAGTAGTTTCGAAAATCATTTTGAAAAACCATTTTGAAGTAGTTTTGCAAGCTTCTTCCTGCTGAATATTTCATTACATCAGGACTCGAGAACTTGTACAAAACCAGGATGTTCATGGGCTTGTAAGCCACTTGTCGTAGGTTTGTAAGCTACTTGTCATGGGTTTGTAAGCCACTAAGAAGGTAGAAAAGGGTTCCATCCCAATTGAAAGTTGGAACGAAGATTTCCATGATATTATGAAGTTTTAAGAAAACTGAACACTTATCTTGAATTCTTGATCTTGATACTCATGAGTCTTCAAACTTGATTTCTTCATTCTTTATCTTTATACTGTACCGTCTTCAATAATCAATACCTGCCTTATATATATCCGGCACAATAACATTCATATATATCTAGATAATAGTGTTAGTATATAAGTTATAATAAAAAAAGTTACAAAGGTTGTTGTCATCAAAACAACTATCTCCGGTTCCTAACAATTTAGAGTTTATAAATCTTTTAAGATTGAACCATATCATGGAAACATGTCATATACCATTAAACTTTAGACTAATAGTCAAGCACCCTACGAACTGATAGATCTATGAGCTAGTATATGTTTACAATCATAGTTCAACCCGTTTCATTCATTTATAGTTGTACCTATCATTTGTTAGCTTCTCTAATCTTTCTTCCATTTTTAAAAAAATAAGTTCGTACAATTTTGACTTATAAAATTCTCACTTTTTTCCATCACTATGAAATAGTCAATTAACAAATAGAAACTGTCTTTCAAAGTGCATTAGGTATTCCTTATTTTACTTAGAAAATATAGCCTCCCAAACCATCGTGAGTTAAACTTAGCCGTTGCATGGTAGCTATTCGATTGTCATTGCAAGTAAAGCTTACTAGTCATATGTTAGCTATCCCATTGTGTAATGATCCGAAATTTCGCCGCTTTAATTTATGAATATTTAATTAATTTTAGATAATCAAAATAGTATACTTTATAATAAAATAAAACTCTTTTTAATAATAAATAATGATGGTGAAATAGATTTTCAAATTTGTTTACAAAAACATTTAGTTCGAAGAAAAACCGAGAATGTGACTGGAACACGTTTTTCGAATTTTCAAATTTTCAAATTTTCGGTATCAAAAAGTTGTCGGAAAATGTTGCATACATTTGTATATAAGTTAGAATAAAATTTAGAATATATATATATATATATTTATACTCTAATTTATTAAAATATGAAATGGCATTTATGAAAAATAAATAAGTTTAAAAAAAGTAAAAGGAAATTGTCGCAAAATGTCATTTCTCTCAAAACATAAGTACACTATGTCATTAATACATGTTGGCTCATCACAGGAGAGAGGGGGATAAGGAAATCTCGAATTTTAAAGGGGAGGAGACAAGGGTGATGACATGGCAAGCATGGAGTGGAGGTTATTCCTCTAAGGGTAGTTTGGTAATTTAATTTATCCCATAGCATATAACTAAATTTCCTAACTTTTTTTCTCATTTTCTCATTTCTACTTTTATTTTAAAATCTCCATTCAAGTTATCATGAAAACTTTAATGGCATCTAAGAGTTCTTAAGTTCAAAAATCCATTCTCCTTTTCATTTCTTCCTTAAGCAAAATCCATAAAACATCCTCCTTTCTCTTCTAAATTACTTAACCACTCAAAACAAGTTCGCACACACCCATATTCATCTAGGCCTAGCACCTAGTCTAAACCACTTTGGCATTTCAAAACATTCAAAAATCAAATTTTCCAAGTTAGAAGCAAAGATCTCGGTTGTGTTCAAGTTCGTGTGGAAGTTAGAGTTGAATTTGTAAACTTTCGTAGAGTAAAATCTCACCTTTTAAAACCAAAAGTTTTAACTTTATTGTTCATATTATTTTATTTTAATGCTTGTTGTATATGTACAATAATATGATAGTTGGTTAGGTTTATGCATTGAAAATATGACATCTTGGTAGTTAGTAAGCAACATGAAAAATTAGTAGAAAACTTAAATATGTTATAAATGGTGCTCTCTACATGTTGTATATTTGGTTATGGACCTTGTATGTATATATATGCTTTACTTATGTTATGTGTTTTGATGCTTGGATTAAAATCTATTTGTTATGAAAGTAGTTCTCAAAGCGTCCGTATAGCGACTATCGTTATATCGACACTTTCGAAAAATACCACCTCTTCGACATCTTTTGTTCTACTTTTGTGCTTGGGTTTTACTTTACAAAGTTAATTTAGTTTGTGTATAAGGATGGATTTACAATTAATTTACTAATTTAATAATTATTTTAAATTTAATTAATTATTTTAATTAAGTTGATTAAGGCTAATTGGTTAACTTAATAATGATGTGTTTAGAGTTAATTAATTACTTTGTTAATGATACTTGAACTTAATTAATCATTTTATCTAATTGTGTTTAAGGTTAATTAATTATTTAACAATGGTGGATTATAGTTAATCAATCATTTTAATTAATGGTATTTAAAATTAGTTAATCATTTTTAATTAATTACTTTTAAAGTTAATTAATTACCTTAAATTTAATTAATTTTTCATTAATGATATTTTAAATTAGTTAATTCTTATTAATAAATGATGTTTAAATTTAATTAATCGACTTAATTAATGAGAGTTAAAATTAATTAATTAACTTAATTAACTATATTTTTAAGTAATTAACCCTTATTAATTATGGGTATTTAAAGTTAATTAATAAAATTAATTAACGAAGTCTAAATATAATTAGTCATAATTAAAGATGATTAACCAAATTAATAAAAATGTTTTAGATTATTAAATCCTTTTTATGTTGGTATTTTAAAGTTAGTAAACCATTGTTACAAAGACATTTAAAGTTAAAAACTTGTAATGAGAAGCCCAAGCATGAATTTGGCTTAAAAGGTAAAAGTTTGATTCAATTATGGAAAAGAAGTTTCTGTAAACGATATCACTTATAATGAACAAATTTAGTCATACTTTGGACATGAAACGTCGAAGTATGGAAACTGGTCACTATCTCGAAGGTTAAAAATGTCGTCAAGGCAATGCCTAGAGGTAACACTACCTTCACTTGCCCGACTTTATTTTTGACCAAGAAGTAGTACAAGTTTGAAATCAAAGAGTAGTGATAGGAATATAGATTTACTGTCCATAGACGATCATTTTTATCCCTTATAGTTGGTTATTTAACTATCGGTTCAGCTTTCTTCAATTGTGTATCATCAATCTAAGATGATTTTTGCTCATTTGAGCTTTGTTATCCTTTGTTGGAAATGACTAAAACCAGAAAGCGAATACGGGCAACTTATGTGGGGTTGCTCCCATTAGGATATATTCACATCTACTCTAGGTTGGTCTTGATTATTCGTGTACTAAGATGTGAAATATTCAGATTCTCGGTAAGGTTAGCAGGGTCTGGCTTGGAGTTCCCAAGAGGTATCACAAGAAGGTGACCTTCTCAAGTATATTTACTAGAGGTATACTTTCGAAAAAAGGGCACGTATCCTTCTAGTCATTGTTGATAAAAAAAATTTCCTTACTGATTCGAACCTTCGAATTTGTTTTAATCAATCACATTGGGAATAGTATATCACTCTTTGCAATATTAATTATTTGTATCCATTCTTTATATTTGGATGTTTTTCTTATGAGAAGACCCATGTTCCGCACTTAGCGGCATGGTCTTACATTATATGTTGTTGTTTAATCACACTTTTTATTTAGAGTTTCACTCATCCCAGACATATTGTCTGACCTGGGTTGTTTGTTTTCCCTAAACCCTCGGGTACTAATTTATATTTTAGTAGTCTGAGAGTAGTAGGTCTTTATGGGCTCTTCGAAGACGACGTCTGAGCAGAAGGCCTTTATTTATTTAGTTGTCTATTTTCGTTATTTGTTTAGTTCTTGTAAGTACATTTTATTTTAGCATATGTAAAAGAAGGTTGTTATAACTACTACACTGATTATATTATTTTTGTGTAATTCTAGTAACTCTAAATTAGGGAGTAACCTTATGTATTATATTCCTATTATGTTCCACTTAAAAATTTCGGTCTGAGATTTTCTGTTCTATTCTTTACTTTCACCCCACGACAATTCATCTTTTAGACACTTGGGCAATGACACACGAATATCAAGGATGTATTAAGTGTTGTTCCCATGGGTAGGAAAGGTGGATCATCAAAATTTGTATTAGAGCTTTGGTTGGGTAAACACCTTAGCCTGATTGGGGTACGAATCATTAGAGATAGGACGAAAAGAGCCCTAGAACGAGTTAATCTTAAGAGTGCATTGGTGTGACCCATCCTAAAGCCTCATTTTGGATCCTTTGGCGTTGTTTCCCTTAAACCATTTTAGTCCTATCTTTGTATTCTAGTAATACTTGTCATTATTCAGGTAATTGAAAATGAGTACAAGACGAAGAAGATGGAGAGGATTTGGAACCAACACGGCTACAAATGGCAGAGCGGCTAGAAATAGGCAAGTTGTAGAGCATGTAGAAGAAGCAGTAGTATAAGTTCAACCGTCTTAGAACTTTTCTACTCTATGCAAAAATTATACTGCTTTGAGTGGTAAATAATTCTTTGGAATTGAAGACATTCTGGGTGTTAAGACATGGCTCCGCTCTTGTGAAAGGATATTCGGTGATCTTCAGTTGGAGGATGCAATAAAGCGATTGTTGGCATCACGATAGTTCCAAAAGGTAGAAATGGATTGGTGGGATTCTGTGACAGTTGATGCCCCATGGAAAGATTTTACTTCGGCTCAATCTAAGGATGTCTTCGAAGCTCAGTTTATTTCGAAGGCGGAGCGGACTCAGCTATTTAGGAGTTTCATTCATTTGAAGCAGAGAGATATGACAATGGCATGGTATGAGCATCAATTTAATGCATTATCTCGCTTTGGACTAGGATTCATAGACCCACCACTTAAAAAGAATGAGATGTTCGTAGAAGGATTGAGGTCAAAATTTTATCATGAGATGATCAATCATGTTAATGGTACCTTTACCAATCTGATTAGCATGGACTTGATTTTTGAAGCTTTGTTAAGCAAGGAGTTCAAAAAGGTGTAGTGCTAGTGGTTAATTCCTAACCTTTATCTATTATCCCAATTACAAACAAGCCAAATTTCAAGCGCAAGTTTATTGGGAAAGAAATCTGAAGGTGGAACTCCAACTCAGAAGAACTAGAGGGACTTGTCCAAAATTCTTTGCTTTAGATGCAACAAGATGGGTAATTTTGCAAATTATTGCATTAATCCTTCTAGTGATCCAATCCGCAACAATTTTAACAAGCAAGGACATATAAAGAACGAGTGCCTTTTCTAAAGAAGGGATCGCAAGGACAAGCTTTTACTATTAAGCAAATGCCATCTACATCTAAGGATCAAAAGGAAAAGTAAGTGTTGTAAGGTACATTATCCATTTCGACATTTCATTTAGAGTATTGTTTCATACTGGTGCATCTCATACTTTCATTTCAGTTGATCTTGTTGATAAACTTAACCTCAAAACCATCCTTTTAAATAATCCTCTTTGTGTGTCGAACCGAATTGGGGGTCCAACCAGTATTGACATTTTGCATCTAAGTGTTCCTATTTGATGTCGAAACCATTTCTTTCCTCTTTGCTTGTTTGTTCTTGGGTTCATGGGTTATGGGGTGTTATTGGGAATGGATTAATTGTCTAAGTTTAGAGCCATCGTAGACTTTGATCAAAGCATTATCAGAGTTAGTGTTACTAGAGACGTTGGTGTATATATAAATTTTTGGATGCTAAATGAGTTAATGATCAGTTTTCTCTATTCGCTTGAAAAGGCTAAAGAGGAGATAAAAGATATACCATTTGTTCGTGACTTTATGGATATTTTCGATGAAGTGCAAGGTTTATCTGCTCATCGTGAAGTGAAGTTCTGCATTGATTTGATTCCAAGAACTAGATCGATTGTACAACCTCCTCGAAGGTTGGTCCCGAAAGAGAGAAGGAATTAGAGAAGCAGACGTTTGTCTTATTGTAGAAGGGTTTGATCCGACATAGCATATCAAGTTGGAAATCACCAATAGTTATCGTTACAAAGGCGGATGGTTCTCCAATTTATGTGTAGATTACCGAGAGCTAAATAAGAGGACTATTAAAAATAAGTATCCTTTACTAGGGATCGATGATTTGTTTGACCAGCTCCATGGAGCTCGAGTATTTTCTCGATTGGATCTTGCCACTAGTTTTCATCAATTAAGGCTAGTAGAGGAGAGTGTGACCTTAACATCTTTTCGTAACCCTGATAGTTTTACGAGTGTCATACCATTCAGACTGACTAATACACATGCTTATTTTGTGGACTGAATGAATCGAGTGTTCCAGGATTCTCTTAATAAGTTTGTTCCCGTCTTCATTGATGATATTCTTGTTTATTCTAAAATGGAGGAAAATCACAAATATCATCTCTGAGTCATTCTAAATACTTTAAGAAGTTATATATTGAAAGCAAAGTTTTCTAAGTGTCATTTTTAGAAATCTAAAGTTAGCTTTCTAGGGCATGTAGTTTCAGAAGAAGGCATATAAGTGGATCCATCTAAAGTAATTGTGGTTCAAGATTGGAAGAAGCCTTAAAATGCGACAGAGGTCAAAAGTTTCTTAGGATTGCCTGGTTTTTATAGAAGATTCATTAAATATTTCTCGAAAATTGCTTCTCACTTGACGAATTTGACGAAGAAAGATGCTAAGTTTATGTGGACACCTAAGTGCGATCAAACATTCAATGAATTGAAGGAGAACCTGTGTTAACTATTCCAAATGGGAACAAAGGGTTACTTGTATACACGTATGCTTATAGAACCGGATTAGGAGTAGTGCTAGTGCAGAATGGAAAAGTCATTGCACATGCGAGTCGACAGCTGAAGCCACATGAGAAAAATTATACTATGCATGATTTAGAAATTTTGGCAGTTGTCTTCGCATTAAAGATGTTGAGACATTATCTTTTGGGTGAAAAGTTCGAGTTATACATGGATCACAATTCATTAAAGTCTCTGTTCACCCAGAAGGACTTGAATTTCAAGCAGCAAAGATGGCTAGAGTTTCTCGCTTCTTATGATCTGGATATTCTTTATACCCTTGGGAAAGCAAATGCTATGGCAAATGTATTGAGCAGGAATGTTGCGATGATTGATAGCTTAGAAGTCAAGCTAGTTTTGATGGAGAGAACTGCAGGTAATTAAGAAGAATCCTATTTTGGCTCGACCCAAAAAGGATGTCCCAAAAGGTATTGTTTCTAGTTTTGAGATTGATCCCCGAGGAGTATTGAGAATGAACGGGTGTATCCGTGTTCCGAATGTTAATGGTCTTTGAAGAGAAGTGTTACTAAATGTCACCATTCAAAGTCATTTTTGTCCAGGAGTGACCAAGATGTTTAAGGATATGAAGAGAGATTTCTGGTGAAAGGGGATGAAGTAATATGTTTCGATCTTTGTGCCAATGTGCAAATTGCCAACAAGTTAAGAGCGACCAACAAAAGTTAGCTGGAATGCTTCAATCGCTTAAGATTCTGTAGTAGAAGTGGGAGCAGATCTATATAAGATGTATTTATGGACTTCTTAGGTCTAGAAGAGGGAAAGAAGGCATGTGGGTTATGGTTGATCGGCTAACCAAGAGTTCTCATTTCATTCCCGTTAAGCTGACCAGTACCGTTGAGAGTCTGGCTAGTTTGTATGTGAAGGAGATTGTGAGGCTTCATGGTATTCCTCGTAGTATTATAAGTGACCGAGACCAAATATTCACTAGAGGGTTTTGGGAGGAACAACAAACTGCCTTAAGGACCGAGCTGAGTCTGAGTATAGCTTACCATCCCCAAATAAATGGGAAAATGGAGAGAGTGAACTAGATCTTGGAGGATTTGTTGCGTGCATGCATTCTCGACTTTGGAGGTTCTTGAGAATATCATATACCCTTAGTCGAATTCACTTATAACAACAGCTATCGGGCAAGTATCAACATGGCTCCTTTTGAAGCTCTTTATGGTCATCCGTGTTGTTCTCCTCGTGTTGGATTGATTCTGTTGATATAATTATTCTTGGGCCATACAGGATCTAAGAAGCAGGCGAGAAGGTAGATGATATCCAAAGGAAGATGAAGGAGGTGCAAGATTGGCATAAGTGTTATGTGGATCGAAGGTGCATGTATATTAAGTTCTCAGTGGGAGATTTGGTGTTTGTGAAGGTTTCCATGTTGAAGAGTGTTGTGAGGTTTGAGAAACCAAGGAAGCTAGCCCTTCGATTTATTGGCTCTTTTATCATTCTAGACGGGGTTTGTAGACTTGCTTATAGACTGAAGTTATCAAATAGATTATCAGATGTGCACGATGTATTTCACCTATCTCATTTATGTAAGGATGTATATGACCCTTCAATAACAGTGGAACTAGCCTAAAAGGAAGATTAGGAAACTCAACCTAACCCGACCATTTTTAGGTGGCCTATTTGGATCATCGATGGAGATATAAAGCGATGGAGGATGAAGGTTTTAAATCTTGTTAAGGTTTAGTGGAGTGAGGAAGATAGGGATAGTACATAGGAAACCAAGGACTATATTAAGGACTATTTCCTTGAGTTGATGTTAGGCTAGCATTTTTTTTTTGTAAGAATTATATATGCACTATTTATGATATAGTTGCTTAGTTTGTATTTTTTTTATTGTTTCCTGTATAATATATGCTATTTTTGAGTTATTTTAGGTTATCTCATTAAATGTAAATTTTGGGGACGAAATTCTTTTAAGGGGGGTGAGTGCAATGACACAGAATTTCACTACTTTAATTTGTGGATATTTAATTAATTTTAGATAGTCAAAATAGTATATTTTATAATCAAAATAAAACTATTTTAATAATAAATAATGATGGTGAAATAGTTTTTCAAATTTGTTTATAAAAATATTTAGTTCGAAGAAAACAAAAAATGTGACTATAATTCATTTTTCGAATTTTGACTTTTCGGTGTACACTATGTCACTATTACATGTTTGCTCATCAGGGGAGAGAGAGAGAGAGAGGGAAAAGGAAATTTTGAATTTCAAGCATGGAGTGAAAGTTATGTCATTTAAGGGTAGTTTGGTAATTTAATTTATCCCTTAGTATATAACTATATTTCCTTATTCTTTTTGTCATTTTCTCATTCCTGTTTTCATTTTCAAACCGTCGTTCATGTTCTTATGAAAACTTCAATTGCATCTAAGAGTTCTTAAGTTCAAAATTCCATGCTCCTTTTCATTTCTTCCTTAAGCAAATCCATAAAATATCCTTCTTTCTTTTCTAAATCACTTAACCACTCAAAACAAGCCCACACACACCCATATTCATCTAGGACGAGCACTAACCCTCCTAGGCCAAACCACTTTGGCATTTCAAAGCATTCAAAAATCCATTTTTCCAATTTAAAAGCAAAGATCTCAGTCGTCTTCAAGTTTGTGTGGAAGTTTGAGTTGAATTTACAAAATTTCAGTGAGTAAAATATCACCTTTTAAAACAAATTTTTTTAACTTTAATATTGTTCATCTCAGTAAATTTTAAGTGCTTGTTGTATAAGTATGGTAATATGATAATTGTTGGTTTGGTTTATGCATTGAAAAGATGACATCTTGGTAGTTAGAAAGCAACATGAAAAGTTAGTAGAAAAAGTTAAATATGTTATAAGTGATGCTTTCTATGTGTTGTATGTTTTGTTATGGACCTTGTATATATATGCTTTACTTACGTTATGTGATGTGATGCTTGGATGAAAATTAATTTGTTATGAAAGTAGTTCTTGAAGTGTCCGTATAGCAACTATCGCAATATCGACACTTTCAGAAAATACCATGTCTTCGACATCTTTTGTTTTACTTTCGAGCTTGGCTTTTACTTTACAAAGTTAATTAATTTGTGAATAAGAATGGGTTTAAAAATAGTTTATTAGTTTAGTTAATTATTTTAAATTTAATTAATTATTTTAATTAAGAGGATTAAGGTTAATTAGTTAACTTAATAATGATGTGTTTAGAGTTAATTAATTACCTTGTTAATGATACTTGAACTTTATTAATCATTTTATCTAATGATGTTTAAGATTAATTAATTATTTAACATGGTGGATTAAAGTTAATTAACCATTTTAATTAATGGTTTAAAATTAATTAATAACTTTTAATTAATTGCTTTTAAAATTAATTAATTAGTTTAAATTTAATTAATCTTTTTCATTACTAGTATTTTAAATTAGTTAATTTTTGTTAATAAATGATGTTTTGAATTTAATTAATTAACATAATTAATGAGATTTAGAATTAATTAATGGTATTTTTAAGTGATTAACCCTTTTTTATTATGGGTATTTAAAGTGAATTAATCAAATTAATTAACGAAGTCTTAAGATAATTAATCACTCTTATTAATGACAATTAAAGATGATTAATTAATTTAATGATAACATTATATAATATTAAATCCTTTTTATAATGGTGTCTTAAAGTTAGTGAACCATTTTTACAAAGATGTTTAAAGTTAAAAATTCATAACGAGACGCCCGAGCACGAATTTGTTTTAAAAAGTAAAAGTTTAATTCAGTTATGGAGAAAATTTCTGTAAACGATATCGCTTATATGGAGAAAATTTATTCATACCCTGGACACAAACGTTGAGGTATAGAAATTGGTCACTATCTCGAAATTTAAAAAGGTCATCAAGGTAATGCCTAGAGGTAACACTACCTTTACTCGTCTGACTTCATTTTTGACCAAGAAATAGTACAAGTTTGAAATCGACGAGTAGTGGTAGAAATATGAGATTTTCTATCCATATATGATAATTTTTTATCCCCGATAGTTGATTATTTAACTAGTAGTTCAACTTTCTTTAATTATGTGTCGTTACTCTAAGATGAATTTTTCCATTTTTGAGCTTTGTTACCTTTTGTCGGTAATGACTAAAACCAGAAAGCGAGTGGGGCCAAGTTATGCAGGGTTGCTCCCATTTGGGTATATTTACGTCTACTCTAGGTTGGTTTCGGTTATTCGTGCACTAAGATGTGAAATATTCAGATTCTCGGTAAAGTTGGCACAATCCTGCTTGGAGTTCCCAAGAGGTGTCGCAAGAAGGTGACCCTCTCAAGTATATTTACTAGAGGTATACTTTCGAAAAAAGGAGGGCGCTCCCTCCTATTCATGGTTGGTAAATTTTCTTTTCCTTATTGATTCGAACCTTTGAATTTGTTTTATTTAATCGCATCGGGAAGAGTATATCACTCTTCGCGATGTTAATTATTCGCATCCATTCTTTATACTTGGATGCTTTTTTTATGAGAAGAAACTCGTTCCACATTTAGCAGCATAACTTTCGACAAGGTTGAAACCCACTCCAAATCCACTAGCGAATAAGACTTCTTCCCTAAACCTAAAGGAAACTAACACCCAAGCTTTCGACAAGGTTGAAACCTACCTTTAAAAGACTTAACTCAAGGAATTTCATTCTGATCGAAAGGAAGGCTTTCGAAGGAGAATTCACACTAGCTCATCAGTATCGAAAGGTCACTTAACCCAAAGTCCATACCTTTCAACGATGTTGAACGGTCTGATTTGAGAAATAGCAATAAATAAAGCCAAATCGAGAGGCAATTCCTAAGGAAATCACGCTCACTGTTTGTACAAAGGATTATTCATCTTTCTTAGCATTACTTTGGGATGTGGATAAGAAAACTTGTTAACGTTTTTGGCGCTAGAAGGAGAGCCCAAGCCCGAACCCTCGACTTGGATAAACCCCTAACACCACTATTCTTTAACCATGCTTGAATCGACCCTACATCAATTTATCTGTTTTGGAAAATCATGGCTTTCTGAACCATATTTAATAAGGTTTTCCCAAGTAATCATAAAGGACTCCAATCAAGATGAAGAGCAAAGACTAAGGATCGAAGCTCTTAGAATTATAGACCAAAAAAAAGGCAATCTTATGATCTTGAGAAATGGAGCTTAAACCCTTTCCATGTTGTCCTTACCTAATCTTTGCACTCGAAAAGAAGACAAATGGAAGTGACAATATCTTTAATATAATGATAAGAACAATTCATCATTATTCCAAAGGCACAATCTTTAAGAGAGAAGTAATAAATGATTATGATGCCTTTACACACAAATGGCAACCAACTGCAACAAGAGCACCTCCAACTCAAAAGGCTCAAAGGGTACAAAAGAAAAGCAATCGAAGAACATAAAATAATAAGGCCGAAGAATAAAAAGTCAAAGAGCCATCCTCAAGAATCAAGCTTCAAATCTAGACTTCCAAAAGAGTGCAACTTAACAACATCACGTCTACTTGCTTACAAAGGATGGGCCAACTATTGGCCCTCACAGAAAAAGAAGCCAAAACATGAAAGGAATTTGGGAGGATCCTACTGCCACTATCACATGATGAATGGTCATGAAACTAACCATTACAAAGCCCTAGAAGGAATCATAAACTTCTTTCGTCAAGGAAAAATCCATGAGTTTGTAAAAAGAATTTGAGATAAAGTCAATAAAGAGAAACTTTCAATAAAGAGAAAATTTACATGGTTGGGATTGAAATTCTCCTTATATTTGGATACTACCTAAGATGGTAGAAAAGCCTCTATTCGCACCGAGATGGCCAAAGAAAAGCACCTCCTAGAGGGAGGGCGGGTAAGCCTTTAGTCAAGCCATAAGATGGCCAGGTTAAGGTACTAAACAAGCCCTTGGCCATGCCTCTAGTCAGGTCAAGGCACCTTCTGGAGGAAGGATGGAGTAAGCCTTTAGCCGCGCCATAAGATGGCTAGGTTAAAGCACCGAACAAGCCATTATCCACGCTAAGCTATGGCCAGGTTAAGGCACCTTCTAGAGGGAGGATGGAGTAAGCCTTTATCTGTGCCATAAGATGGCCAGGGTAAAGCACTGAACATGCCCATGTTGACGCCGCAAAGGGCCAGGGCAGGACACTCCTAGAGGGAGGTCGAGTAAGTCCTTGGTTCCAACCTCTAAGATGAGCTAACCAAGAGCACCGGACAACAATGGACTAAGATGTCCAGGCCCAAGAAGTGGCCCATCAAATAATGGACTAAGATCTCTAATCCTAAAGAGAGGCACATTTAACAATAGATTAAGATATCAAAGTCCAAGAAAAGGCACATCAGATCATGAACTAAGATGTTCAAGCTAAAGAAAGAGGCATTTCAAATTATGGACTAGGATGTCTAAGCTCAAGAGATAACTAGACAAATTACTTAAATACAAGACCTGAAGGGTTCACACATCAAAGGAGTAGAGTAAGGCTCCATTTATAAATACCCGAATCTAGATTTTGGGTCTTTTATTTTTGAAACATCATCTAAAAATACCCAAATATGGGCTTCATGTTTCTTATATCAAAATTTCATCCATGAATATCCGAGTTTGAGTTTCGGGCCATTCATATCTTATAACATCAATTAATACTCGAATCTGGGTTTCGTGATGTTTATTTCAAAACTTCACTATTCAATACCCGAATTTGGGTTTCAGATCTCTGTTAACCACTGATTATCTTAATACCTAAATCTAGGTATAGAGAAATTTACTTATTCGAACCATAATTTGGGTGTGAAATTTCAATAATGAAAATTCTATTTTTCTATACCAAATGCCTGAATTTGAGCCGATGAATATTATCATAAAGATCACTGTTAAGGGTTTCCAAATGGGAACTTCGGGTTTCTAACTTTTCATATCCTATTAATATTGAGGAATGGGTTGAAGAGTTACTACTTCAAAATTTCAAACACTAATTTCTAAATCAGGTTCTTTATTAAATAAAGGTTACATTCTAATATTTATATCCCAATGATAAATTGGGATTTTCTATCTGCAATTTTCAAACTTTCCAGCCAAGTGGAAGGAGTTATATTCTTAATCGTCTCCAATGGTGGTTAAAGATGAGATTTTAACATTTAGTATAAACTACTTTTCATGTATTAACAAGATAATTTGTTAATTTAAGCAAATGACATACATAGACAAATATGTCAATTTCAAGCTAACAATTAGAAATATTGTTCGCTACATGCTTTTAAGGAAAATCAGAATAGCAAGGAGTAAAAAAAGATTCAGCGAGTCCAAAAATCAATGAATGAGCAATTCAAAGGCATTTCAAAAGTGATAGAAAAGGATAGGTGCTACTTTCCTAATTTATATAATTTACATAAGTTATGAGACAATTTACAAGTCTATGAAGTTATTTACATATATATACACAAAACAAGTTCATTCAAATCAGACATGCAAATAAATTACAAATCTTGAGCAGCCTTGTTAATATACTCTATGACCGAAGGGTTCACAACGTGATGAATTAAGGCACAGAGAACTTCCTCGAGTTTATTTTCTTTTCTCCTTATTCTGCTCTCATCATCAATCCCATTAATATTGGTCTTCAGATCACGATTAAAAGCTCTATTGGCTGCCTTAAGGTTTTGTTTTCCCTTTCCAACTCTGCAACGCGTTCTTAAGCAGATAGTTATATGTTCGAGCTTTTGAATCTTGGCTGCGTAATCATTAATAGTTTACGAATATTTTACCTTCTGTTAGTCATCAAAATATTTGGCTATTTCAAATTTGACTCACCTGCACTAATTGCCCACGCATTCTCGTATAAGCCCGGGGAAGAGTTAAGCATAGCAGGAAATTTTTCGGCCGTAAAAAGCTTCGACCCGGTGGGTTTAATAACCGCACGAGTAGAGTGAGGGACCAAAAAGTCAATATTTGAAGTCTGTTCCCCATAATGAATTCCAGAGAAGCACACTATGCCTGACTATCTTTTAATTTCAACTCCAAGTTGCTTATTTGCTGAATAAGTTCAGACATCTTCTGATCAAAGTCGATTTTGGCATTTGTCTTCACTTGTCGTTTAAGCGTGGTGATCATCTCATCCTTTTTCTTGATGTTATCCTTGAGATAGGCGATATGATATTTATGACAACTAGCGATGGTTTTTTGGAGAAAGTATCTCTTGTGCCATTTCAAGGCTTCCGCATTGCTGCCAAAGCATTCTAATAAGACTTCATCGTTGACCACGATCCCCTCGCTTACTGTCAACAGTTTCTCTCTGATAGCATTAACACGTGATAATAAATTATGAGAGAGGAGTTGCAGATAACTGTAGCTCCTATTTAAACAAAAGAAATAAAATAAAAATCAAGATGGAGATAAAATATATCTTTATTATTATAGTAATGAATTACAACTAAAACAATAACGAAGTTAAAGGATACAACATGCAATTGGATTACATTTAAAGTTTAGAAATTGCGTTCCTAACTTTATCTAAAGAGTTAGCTGAAAGCATAATTGTTGAATCAAAAGGTATAGTAACTCCTTCCGGGGTATGATCGAAGGATATTTGCTGTAGTCCCATTTTCCAACTGTGGGACTATCGCAACCGCAAATTAATTTAGAGTGAAATGTTCTGATCTCTTTAAGGAATGATTCCTTTTTAGCGTCGAGGAAGTCAAAATGGAGGCGAGGGTATTCCCAGTATAATTTTTGTATATCCCAAAGAAAAAAGTATCTTTCTAATTTTGTAGTCTTTAAAATTGATGCATTTTCAGAGTAAAACCTTCTCAATTTAACATATTGGCTTAGGTGGCCTCTAGGAACGAGTCGACCTAAAGAACAGTCATTCTGAAATAGTATAGTAAAGAGAAGCTAAGCATAAAGAAAAAAAAGCTAAAACACATGTTTACAAATCAATTAATTATTACATATTCAATCATTCATCCAATTCATACAAAATAGAATTAGAGAAATACTCAGAAACAAATTTATCTTTATAGTACTTAAGCTTTTCAAGGGGAAGATCTTGAGGAATCGACCTGACCTATGGTAAGTTCCAGGAAGCTCCGAGATGTCGGTCAGATCCAAATTCATCTAAGTATCTTTTATGGAAACATCTGAGTAAACCCCCGTTGAATTTTCCTAAGTACGAAAATCTATAACAGAACGTCTACAATAAGCCTTATATAAAAAACTAACTAAAACAACCTTTCCTTCAATCATCATCGAAAATAAAGTAAGCAACTGCCGATTCTCCTTTAAGAGAGCGTCGTATCAGAGATGCACCCTCTTTAATAATAGAGGCAGCCCTTTGATTTTTAAAAGATACTAGGACAGAAGCATTCCGGTCAAGTCCGTGATACTTTTTAGAGAGGATGTTATGCTCCTTTATCTGTCTATATAATTCCCTATATAACTTGTTAACTTCTGCTTGTTTCCTTTTAAGTTTTGTTTTGTAGGGAAATTGAGACTTTCTCCTTATCTAAAATGAATAATTTTACACTAATTATTATCTTTGAAGAGAAGGATAATTAAATAGGGAATTCCATACCTGGGAAATTGGAACAGAAGCCTAGGAAGCCTAATCTTTCTCTTTAGGATCCTTAGTTTGGGCAGGAGCAGGTTCACCTCTTGGAACAGCAGAAAGCTCAAGGGATGCAGGTAGAATGTCCTTTTGAGGGGACGACTCTTTCTCGGGAAATTCAGCTTGATCACCACTGTCCTTTTCAAAAGCTCCAGAAGGGCCCCCTTTGTCCCTATCAAGGCCTTGGCCTTCGGTAGGGTCATCATCATTATCGTCGTCATCGTTATTATCTCTGCCTTCACCACCATCATAATCATTTTTCTCACCAGCGACATCTGTGTCACCCTGCTTCTCAAGGTCAAATTTGATTTTAAAGGATGGGACATCAAAAGAAAGGATTTCAGCTGCATTAAGTTCCTCCCCGCCCTTAGCTTCAATACGCTGCTTCATTTGCCATCACTCTTTTGGCTAAGACAGGGTCAAGTGAAGGAAAGCCAAAGTTAAGGCAATCCTTGAAGTTACCAGTGTATGCAAGTATAAAGGAATTTTCATAATTCTTTAGTATCATTAGCCCAAGGGTGACATCGATAAATTGAGATACTTGCCGCTTGACATCAGAGAGGGTACGAATAGCAAGTTTGAGCGAAGCTTTAATATTCTTGAATTTATCTTTCAAAGAAGTGTTCTAGTGACTAGGTGAGCCTTTTCATCTTCCATACTTTCAGAGTGGGCTCTAAGGCAAATTTTCCATCAGTAGTGAGTTAGTGAGCCTACTTCTCTGCTTTTAAATCAGCCTCAACCCAGGCAAGGGAAGCTTTTACTCGCTCCAACTCTGCGAAAGCGTCGTTTTTGGCAATAGTCAAGGAAGATACTTGATTTTTAAGTACAACTTAGAGGATCTGGGTAAAGACTTTGAAACATGCTCGTTCAAAGCCAACTAGATCTTTGAGATCCGATAGAAAAATATTACATAAGTTAGCGATTTAAGAAAGAAAAACAATGATGATAAGGGTTGTTAAAGTGGAACTTACAATAACTTGCTGCTCCATAAGAGAGCGATAATTCACTACCAAGTTTGAAGCAAAAAAAGGTGGGGAAGTAGAAGTGAAGGATTCAAAATGCAAAATGAGCTCAACTAGTTCTTAAAAATTTGTAGATGGAGTAGTAAAAGGTGAAGACTCTGGAGGAATTTGTTCCATGGAAGGGGTTGTCAATAAAGCAATCCGCATCTGTTCAAGTGCCGCTGGAGAATTAGAGATAGAAATGCATGAAAAAGGGTGAGGAGTAGGCAGAATTTGCTTTGGTTGATCCGTGGGGACTTCAACAACAAGGCTCTTCCAAACTTGTCCAGAAGAAAAGCTCTCCTCCTCTTCTTCCACTTCTATAATTTTAGCAATTTTCTTTGGAGGCACATCTGAGGAAGATTCCATCAACTTCCTTTTGAAAGTTTTCATGGAATTTGCAAAGGAGGCAATGATTGATGTCACTCCAAAAGTTGACGGAGGAGGGGCGGCACTGCTAAAAGGCACTATGACTTGAGAAGAAGCTGGAACAAATTCAAACAGATGTAAAGTTAGTCAAAATAATTCAAAGAATGACAGGGACAAAAGAAACTTTTAAACCAATAATATACTAGAAGGGTTATTACAGATAAGAGGCGTTGGGGAGAAGTGTTCAGCATCTCCCAGGGAGAGAAAGAGTTTTCCACGTGAAGTATGCACGACAGAGGGAGAAGTACCTAAGATTCTCCGTCCCACAGATAGAAGAGAGTGCTTTCTTAAGTTTGAGGGAGTTAGAAGCAACAAACTTCTCCTAATTTGTCTTGAAGCCACAAATAGGTAGTCAAGTGTTCTCTTGTTGACATCATTAAGCTTCTTGGTAGAGACGCCTGATAAAGCCAGAGATCAGTTAATGAAAAACATACAGCAGGGGAAAGACAACACAAGATCAGACTTATGGGGAGAGGCCAAAGTCCGACGAATATTAGCAAAACATTTAACAAAGAAGAACTGGTTCTCTCCCATCTGATATAACTTCTTATCGGGGTTGACTCTATATATTAGGTTATTATGGTTGCTCAGCCTTTCCCACTTGGTCAAGAAGTTTAACACCTTAGCATTAAGAAATGGGAGCCCAGATTCTAGTGCCATCACCTCTAGAGACAGGAGATGAGCGTAGATGTTTGGAGACAGCTGGATTGGGGCGATTCCAACATAGGATAGATATGAAGATAATAATTCTGGGAAAGGTAAGAATCTGCCATGCCATATGTGAATGACATTATAAAAAAATACCCTTCAGAAGGGTTGTCTATGGGGTCAATTTCCTGAGAAGGGATGGCTTTAATTACGATGATACCAAAATCCCCAAGGATGGCATTGATTTCCTCTTAGGATGCAATGCTTAGAAATGGCTCAACTTTCTTCGGAGATGTAACGACACATAAAATTTTGATAATTAAAAACAATTAAATTAAATAAGATTTTGAAATTTAATATTGTGAGAAATTAAAATTTATGATTTATTTATGAGAAAAATAATTAGAATATGATTTAGTGATGTTGTTTGAATGTTATTAACAACTATTTTAATGTAATCTCAATCAATTGAAATAATTGTAAAGTTAATTGGGTCATAATTTGTAAATAATGAAATAAATTAAATGTTGTATCTAATGCTTAAATTATATGTAATAAATAGAAATTGGTTAACATAGAATGGAATCAATATTTGGTAAGTAATTTATCAACCTTTGTTTGTAAACAGTAGGCTAATAGAGGTGAATTATTAATGTATTACAATTGATTGATTTTCATCTCGATATATAATCCATTTGAAATTAATTGTAAATCAATTGAAATTAATGTAATTAAATATTGCATTTAACATGAGTTAAGATGATAACTATAGAATAAGAATGTAATAAAATATAAACTAAAGTTAATTATATTTATAAGGTAATAATTAATTAAATAATAAGAATAAAATTAAAACAAAACGATTATTGGAATTTAAATTATAACAAAATAAGTTTTATTCCTATTGTAATTTAACGTTAAAATTAATGTAATATTTAAATATTGGATTTAATATGGAAACTGTATCGTAAAAGATTATTAAATTCTAAGCAATCAGAAATGATAAAATGGTTAACTTTTAAATTTGAATATAAAAGTGATTAAATCAATTTAATATAACTTATTTAGCTGACGTGAAAAACAGCCACTGTGGCCACTGTCTTGGATTTCGACGAAACTAGTTTCATCCGATTTGTAACTGTGAATTATTGTAGGATTTCAAGTTTTACAGCGATCGAACTTGTCGATTGATCGTGTAAGCTCGAAACACATTGAAATCAATTAATATAATTTAAATGAATATAATTTGAATTTGAAAGCTAACTTTTGTATATGATGGAATTAGGGTTCGAAACTAGTTCCATTGAGTTTAAAAATATTGAAAGCCTATATTTCGATATATTGGATGACCCATCTTCGTTTTGGGAATGAAACAGGTTTTTCGGGTTGTTATCGTTTCGACCCAGTTCGATCTGTCCATTCATTCTTATCTATCATTGCCTATATATAGTTGTTATAAACTTTAGCACCCTTTTTATATTATATTATTTGTACGTACATTTCATTGTTATCTCCTCTTTCTAATGGCAGACAACCAAAAACCTAATTCCCAAATTTCAAATTTCAAATCAAAATCAAAATCATTCAAACTCCTCAAACCATAGCAAATTATATATCATTGGAAAGCTCTCGACAAGCGTAATCTAGATTTTTTGTTCGTTTTTTCATCTGAGTCTTGGTTTGCCAGAAATTGGCGATCTTTCTCAGCTGTCCATTTCTAGGGTTTCGCGATCGACGGTGGATCTTCATCCAGTCGACGATCGAAGGGCGCAATGCGGTAGATATCATCGAGCAGTGTTTATCTAAGGTGGCCTTTCATCTCAGAAGGGTCGGAAATCACCACAAATTGGCTAAGAGCGGCGGCGACGTGACCGCCTGGAGTGGTCGGAGGTGGTCGTTTCGCTGTTGGAGGTGCGCTTGGATGTGCGTGTGGTGAAGACATGGTTAGATCAGGTCGGCGTTGGCTGTAGGTAGCACGACAAGCTATTAACATTGGCGGCTGTTCGATGGGTCGCATTCATGTTGATCTGGAACGAGTGTTTAGAGAGGTGATATTTACATTCATGCCGTTTTATTTAATTTAAATTAAATTTGAATTTTTAAAACTTCTAACATGAATAACTTGTGCACACAAACTCGGATTTAGGTGCAGTTTCTTCCTTTACAATCGTACCGAAAATCTGGACAAAAATGAACTGATTTGGTTAGATTTTGAGAATGATCAAATTTTTGGCTTTGTTTGGATTTTTAATCGACTAAAAATCGAAGTTGAGTGATTTAACCCACTCACGAATACTAAACCATCTTATGTTAGTTGAATTAAATTTATGATGTGAAAAGAAATTGATTAATTGCTATTTGGTAGTTTAATTTGGCATTCTTATTGAAATTGAATTTAATTTGAATAAAATTTCTATTTAAATTAATATTGAATTTAAATTGTTCGTTAAATACCTTATAATGATAACAAGTTAATAATTGTGATTTATTGGTTGATTTGAATGATGATTGTGATGGATGCTTAATTGTTGACATTTGGATGATTTAATGTTATGTTTATTTTATATATTGTTTTCACACAGCAAGCTCCCTTAGTTATTGTTTGAAAAATCACTATGGGTTGAAATGATACATATCCGAACGATCTTATAGATTTCGAAAAAACCGTTATGGGTTGAAATGATAAACCCGAGCGACTTTATGGGTTTGGAAAATTATTGTTTGAGACACGGGTTGCAATGATATATATCTGAAAATTTAAATTTATTTTAGGTTAAAATGTTATTTATCCATATCACTTGACCATATGGTAGAAAAATATATGCGGACACCGTTGGTCGGTGTTAAATTATTTTCTAAAATTATAAAGTATGTTTGATTTAAGAAATTTGATTTTTAAATTTAACTGAATGATTTTATTTAAAACTTATATTTGGAAAATAAAGTATTTTATATGCTTGAAGTTTAAAATTATAAGCTATTATATGATTTTCAATGTAATCTTAAGATTCTAACTTATATTTTTGTTTAGTTTTTAAATATATAATTTAAACAGTTTAAAATTTAATTTAATAAAATATTTAATATAATTTTAAATGATTTATTTCAAATTTAATTTTGTATAATTTTAATATATATATTTTTAAATTTAATTAAATAAAACAAATATTGTTTTGATTTAATATAATAAATATAAATTTTATAATAACTTTAATAAATAAAATGTAATAGGTTTGTAATGAATTTATAAAAAAAATACAAGAGATTTATAATGGATTTTATAATGGAGTTTTTATAAAATACCTTTATAAAGAATTTAAATGGTTTTATAAAGGTTTATAGGATTTTAAAAAAGGTTTTATAAAAGAACTTGTATAAAAGGGATTTGGAAGCGCATAAAGGAATTTGTGTAAAAATTTATGATAACGGGTTTTGGGAATTTATAAATAGTTTTGTAAATGGTTTTAAAGCATGTAAATAGTTTATGAATGGTTTAGAAGAGATTTATAAATTATTTTCGAAAATGACTGAAAGAAATCTTCCTCGATATTTATGAATATATTTATACTTTTGGAATAAGTATATGTATATCTGGATATGAAAGTATGAATTGTTTTCTTGATTTATTATTATAAATGTTTTATAAAATGACCACTGTGAAAAATCTAGTGTTTGATTGTTAAAGAGACCGGGGTCGGATATTGTCATACTCTCTACCAATTTCGAAACCACTTTAACAACTATGCACGTGGTGGAGAATCCAAAACGAAGTAGGATGGTTTGGAGAATGCTTTATGAGGCATGAACGCAACCTTGACCCCCTTAGGTCGGTTTGAGATGACTAAAATATGAGCAATTGACGGGCTAAGTAAGGTCGCTCCTCCAATCGAGCACACTTCTTCGATATCATAATTGTAACTTTCTGATTGATTTGGTGGCCACCTTCGATTTGGTTATGGGAGTGTTGTTTCGAGGTATGCGGTAGTTGGGGCTTTGCGTTACCATCAGCTCGGAAGTGTAAACGGTAGGAGGATTCTGGCATTGCCTCATTATGCTTTGTCATCTGCCTTATCAAGCCCACTACGATTTTGGTTTATATTGTACCTATGGAGTGCTCCATGATAGCCTACTGGTTTGGTGCAGTTTACAGTACTGTATAGACTACGACATTTGGTAGATGTGTAAAGAGGGATATGGGAAATGCCTTAACGCTATTATAATATTTTACTAACAGTCGTTATATATACAGCGTATATTACTATATATAAACAGTTTAACGAATCCTTAGGAGATGGAAATACCGAATATCTTTTAAGTTATTGCATGCATGTCATACACTGGATAGGAGATGTAAAATCCCATAAACATCTCTGAAGCCATTACACTCATATTTATTTATTGTTGATTTAACTTACATGAGATCTTTTAATTCTGATTCGAGTGTTTTGTCTTCTCATTACGCTCAGGTCAGCCTGAGCTTTTCAGTGTTCAAGACATTATTATGGAGGAGAGGACGGAGACAGAGTTTAGTATTTTAGTATTATATTATGTTTATACCACTACGTCATGTTGTTTCGCTGCAATACTAATTTATTCCTGCTATATGTATAATTGTAAAGTGTAATCAAATGTATTTGTAAAACAGCTTTATGAACTGTTTATTTGATTATTATGTTTTGTCATTCCGCTGTGAGATTCTGTGTTTTGTTTTCCTTCTTTTCTATTATTCTCTTATTTACCCCATTAGCAACCCTTCCTTTTGAATGGTTTGAGTTTGACATGTGTGGTTTATTTTCGACTTAAACCGTCTAAAAAGGTGTGTCGTTACAGTTGGTATCAGAGCTTTGGTTTAGCGATAACTTTAGCCTTGTGGGGTTTGACGCATTGGAGATAGGGTAGTAATACCCTAGAATGAATTATTTGAGTGTACATATATGAGAGAGCATACTTGTTAGTGTTATAAAAATGTTTTTATATTGTGTTAATTTGTTCCGTTTAGTATTTATAAATTTTGGTCGGTACATAGGATGCTATGGCATCGATAGAGATTTCTAAACACTTAATAGGGCAGACCGATACAATATTGCTTTAAAATATAGGTAAATGAAATAACTTTACCTAGTATTATATTTTTTTATATAAAAGAATAATTTTTATAAATGGACATAGTTGTATGTGGTATGTTTGTTTGTTAGGAAGTGAAATTTTGTAAATATTGGTTGCAAAATAGGATTTACTAATATGAATGAATATAAATAGGAAATTTGAGAACATATGTTCTGGGGTTTTGAAATTGGTTTCAAAATATTTTGGAATATAATATTAGCATCATTTGGAAGTATTTTCGGATCATTATTCGAGTTCCTATTCGAAAGTTTGTTACACATTTGTTCTAAGAGACGTATTCGCTAGTGCTGGACCTTCGGGTCATTTGTCCTTCGGGACATTTGTTTAAGAGACGTATTTGTCCTTTGGGATGTTTTTTCAAGAGACGAATTTATTTGTCACTCGGGATGTTGTCCTTCGGGACGTTTGTCTAAGAGACGTGGCGCCTTATTTTGAGAGAACAGTACTTGGCGGGCTTCGACCTTAAGCACGTGCTATATCTTTGAGATGATTTCATTGATTTCTTTGTGATTTTCCAAGTGTACCGCCTTTTTACATTATTGGACATTTGAGCCGTTCGAGTTATTATATATAGCGATTACATCTTTGGAAATTGAACTTCTTATCGAGTTCTATATCTGAGATTTTTGATTCATTTTTATGATGTGGAGTTAACTAGCGGTTAGTAAACCGTTTAGTTCAAGCGTGTGGTATAGGATGCAAGTTAACACTTTTTGGGTTCCAGTCTAAGAGTTTGTGACACATCCACGAGTATGCCAGTGTTATAGACCTTCAGGTCATCTAAGATATGTGACTTCGGCCACCACTAGTTATATGACTTCGATCACCACGAGTTAGGAAACATTCCTTTAAATATAAAGGAATGATATAAATAAAGTGCTATATATATATATCCAAGGGTGGAAATTCCATAAAAGCCCAAAGCTATCTCATGAATAGATATAACATGTCATATATGGTTCACATTCAAGGGTATTCAATATGAATGAACATAAGCCCACACAAAAGCCGTATGAGATATTAAAATCTCCAATAGCTCAAAACTCGTAGAACTCACAAAGGTGTCCAAACCTCATAAAAATGAAATCACCATATATAAATATTCTCAGTGTGATTTGGAAAAATGTTTTAAAAGAATTTTAAAAGGAAATAAGTTCTATACTCCCCTCTTCTGTCGTTGGAAAATAATTTCGGCAATGACCGCGACATCATCGACATTCTTTTTCGAGTTTCAAATTGGGTAGACCACTGTAGTAACTTTGCTACAGATTCCTTTTAATAAACTAATTTAAATTCAAATTTTGTAGGTATGATTTGATATATAAAATATATAAGTATATATATAATTTTAAAATAATTTGAAATGAAATCCGGTATTTAGTTCATAAATTTCTTTTAATCAATGATTTTTAATTATTGTAATGAAATGGAATCTTGACTATTTTAATAGATGGAAACTTCTAACATGAAAAATAAGAAAGTAGAAGTTAAGTGATTAATGAAACTATAAAGAAATTGGAGGTTTGTCACTTATAAGTTAAAGGGTAATGAAATTGAGAAGATGCAAATTATTGAATATTTTTGTTAACTAAAATAAATAAGATAAATTTGTATAACATTCAGTTACATTTTAAAAATATATATAAAACTTACCTGAAATGTTTAAAAAAGTTGAAATGTTAAATAGAATATGTAATAGAATATTATATAAGTAAAAGCTTAGTAACAAAGATGCTTCAAAATGAACGTATGTTTATAAATGAAAAATTAAGATGTACAAGGAATATATATACTTAAGTTAATGGTTGAAATGCTTAATAATCAAATTGAATAGTAAAAGTGAATATCACTTAAGTAAATGATTATAAACTTATGGAATTTTTGAAATGATTCATAAATATATTTAATATTAAATGATACTATATATGAAGGAATGAATGTAAATATAATAAACAAGAAACTTAAGTATGAACTTATTCGCTAATGAATATTAATATTAAATGGAAATCAAGTTATATAAGTAAATAATAACTGTGAATTAAATTGCAAAGAAACTTATATAATATTTTTAAGTGTTGATTTAGCGATGTTCTAAATTCTAAATAATTGAATGGGAAACAATCTATGTCAGTAAATGAATATAAATTAATGAGAGATACCCTTGTATGAATGAAATAAAATAAGTGAACAGTGAATAATGTGTAAAAGAAACCAATAGAATGAACTTAAATAACATTTAAATTCTGTATTGTTCGGCTAATGAGATGTTTGGGAAGGGATACTTTTAATTGTTTGAGGTTGTATGAATAATCTATTAAGTAATCATCTAAGGCTGTTGAGCGTAGGATACACTTGATAGTTTATTTATCACCATGTATGATTAAAAGTTTCTAAACCTGAACAAACCATTAGTTTTGGATGGTATGGATGTATGATTGATTTCTTTGTTGCATATGATGGTCATGCCATTTTGTTTGCATATGTTTTGTTTTGATTTGCTTTTGTTACTAATTTAAACAACTAAACATTTTCTCTTTTACATAATTCTCACTATTTTGGATTATATAAGTGAAATACATGGTTATGGAAGTAATAACCAATGCTTTTGGTTTCATAAATAAAGTTGTTTGCCCGACAAACATTTTTGAATTATGGTTTTTGGAACGATATTTTAATTGTTTTTCCCATAGTTTAGGTATTTTATAATTGAAATATGATATATATTGAAATTATTGATATTATTATATTTCTGGACCTATCCATACAAAGAAGACACTGCCGGAATTTTTCATAATTTTAGGACTTAGAATTTTTTGAGAAAGTTAAGATATTTTTCAAACTTTTATTAAACTTGAATATGAAAGATTTAATTGTTTATAAATTGATATATTTTATTTAAAATACTTAGTTATGTAAGTTTAAAGTGTTTATAAATTAATTATTTTGAATAACAATATATTAATTTCTTAATTCCTTCTTGTTCCTTTTCGAGGATGAAAAGTTTTGAATAAGGGAGAGTGTAACGACCCGTAAAATCTTGATAATTAAAAACAATTAAATTAAATAAGATTTTGAAATTTAATACTGTGAGAAATTAAAATTTATGATTTATTTATGACAAAAATAATTAGAATATGATTTAATGATGTTGTTTGAATGTTATTAACAACTATTTTAATGTAATCTCAAACATTGAAATAATTGTAAATTTAATTTGGTTATAATTTGTAAATAATGAAATAAATTAAATGTTGTATCTAATGTTGAAATTATATGTAATAAATTGAAATTGGTTAATACAGAAAGGAATCAATAATTGGTAAGTAATTTATAAACCTTTGTTTGTAAACAATAGGTTAATAGAGGTGAATTATTAATGTTTTACAATTGTTGATTATCATCTGATATCTAATCCGTTTGAAATTAATTGTAAATCAATTGAAATTAATGTAATTAAATATTGCATTTAATATGAGTTAAGATGATAACTTTAGAATAAGAATGTAATAAAATGTAAACTAATGTTAATTATATTCATAAGGTAACAACTGATTAAAAAATAAGAGTGAAAATTAATTTTTTTTGGAATTTAAATCATAATAAAATAGGTTTTAGTGCTATTGTAATTTAACGTTAAAATTAATGTAATATTTAAATATTGGATTTAACATGGAAATTGTATTGTAAAAGATTATTAATTTCTATGCAATCAAAAATGATAAAATTATTAACTTTTAAATTTGAATATAAATGTGATTAAATCAATTTAAGAATAATTTATTTAATTAACGTGAAAATAGCCACTGTCTCGGATTTCGATGAAACTAGTTTCATCGGATCCGTAATAGCGAATTATTGTGGGATTTGAAGTTTCGTAGCGATCAGACTTGTCGTTTGATCGTGTGAGCTCGAAACGTGTAGAATTCAATTAATGTAATTTAGATGAATATAATTTGATTTTGAAAGCTAAATTTATATACGATGGAACTAGGGTTTGAAACTAGTTCCATTGAGTTTGAAAATATCGAAAGCCTATATTTCAATATATTAGATGACCCATCTTCGTTTCGGAAATGAAATGGGCTTTCCGGGTCGTTGTTATCGTTTCGACCAAATTCAATCTATCCATTCATTCTTATCTATCGTTGCCTATACATAGGCTGTTATAAACTTCATCATCCTTTTATTTTATATTGTTTGTACATATATTTCTTTCTCATCTCCTCTTTCCAATAGCAAACATCCAAAAATCTAATTCCTAAATTTCAAATTTCAAATCAAAATAAAAAAGTCAAACTCCTTAAACCATAGAAAAATATATATCATTGGAAAGCTCTCGACGAGCGTAATCTAGAGCTGCTGTTCGATTTTGCAATTGAGTCTCAGTTTGGCCAAAATTGACGATCTTTCTTAGTCGTCCATTTCTAGGGTTTCGCGATTGACGGTGGATCTTCATCCAATCGACGATCGTAAGGTGCAGTGTGGTAGAGATCGTCGAGCAGTATTCATCTAAGGTGGCCGTTCATCTCAAAAGGATCGTAATCACCACAAATTAGCTAAGAGCGGTGACGACGGGGAGATCACCTAGAGTGGCCGAAGGTGGTCGTTTCACTGGTGGAGGTGCGCCTGGACGTGCGCGTGATGAAGGCGTGGTCAGATCAGGTCGGCGTTGGCTGTAGGCGGCGCGGCAAGCTATTTACATTGGCGACTGTTCAATGAGTCATGAGCATATTGAACTAGAACGAGGGTTTAGAGAGGTGATATTACGTTCATGCCCTTTAATTTAATTTAATTTAAATTTGAATTTTAAAACTTCTAAAATTAATAACTCGTGCATATGAACTCAGATTTGGGTGCGGTTTCTTCCGTTGCAATCATATCAAAATTCTAGACAATGTGGAACTAATTTTGTTGAATTCTAATGTTGTTCAAATTTTGGGGTTTACTTGGATTTTAAATCGACTAAAAATCAAAAGTGAGTGATTTAACCCACTCACGAATACTAAACCATCTTGTGTTAGTTGAATTAAATTTATAATGTGATAAGAAATTTACTGATTGCTTTTCGGCGGTTTAATTTGGCATTTTTATTGAAATTTAATTTGTTTGAATTAAATTGCTATTTAAATTAATATTTAAATTGTTAGTCAGTACCTGATAATGATAACCGGTTAATAGTTGTGATTTGTTGGTCGATTTGAATGACGATTATGATGGATGCTCAATTGTTGACATTTAGATGATTTGATGTTATGTTTATTTTATATATTGTTGTCACACTGCAAGTTCCCTTAGTTATTGTTTGGAAAATCACCATGGGTTGAAATGATACGTACCCGAACAATCTTATAGATCAGGGAAAAATCGTTATGAGTTGAAATGATAAACCCGAGCAATTTTATGGATTTGGAAAATTGTGATTTGGGATATTGGTTGAAATGATATATATCTAGAAATTTAAATTTACTACGGGTTGAAATGATATATACCTGTATCATCTAACCGTAGGGTAGAAAATTATATACGGACACCACTGATCGGTATTAAATTATTTTCTAAAGTTACAAAGCATGTTTGATTTTTAAATTTTGATTTTTAAATTTAATTGAATGATTTTATTTAAAACTTATATTAGGAAAATAAACTATTTCATATGCTTGAAGTTTAGAATTATAAGCTAATATATGATTTTAAATGTAATCTTCAGATTTTAACTTATAATTTTGTTTAGTTTTTAGATATATAATTTTAAATAGTTTAAAATTTAATTCAATAAAATATTTAATATAGTTTTAATATATTTATCTCAAATTTAATTTAGTATAATTTTAATTTTTTAAAATTTAACTTAAATTGAACAAATATAGTTTTGATTTAATATAATAAATAGTGATTTTATAAAACTTTAATAAATAAAAATGTAAGAGGTTCGTAATAAATTTTTAAAAAGTTTTGTAAGAGATTTATAATGGATTTTATAATGGAATTTTTATAAAAAAAATTATAAAGAATTTTATACGGTTTTATAAAGGTTTTAAAGTATTTTAAAAAGAGTTTTACAAAGGACATGTATAAAAGGGATTTGGAAGCGTATAAAGGCATTTGTGTAAAAGTTTATGATAACGGAGAGAATTGTAAATTGTTTTGGGAATTTATAAATAGCTTTATAAATGGTTTTAAAGCGTATAAATAGTTTATAAATGGTTTAGAAGATATTTATAAGTTATTTTTAAGATTGATTGGAAGAAATCTTCCTCGATATTTATGAATATATTTGTACTTTTGGAATAAGTATATGGATATCTAGATATGAAAGTATAAACTATTTTCTGGATTTATTATTATAAATGTTTTACATACTGACCACAGTGAAAAATATAGTGTTTGGTGTTAAAGAGACCAAGGTCGAATATTGTCATACTCTGCTAATTCTGAAACCACTATAACAACTGTGCACGTGGTGGAGAATCTAGAACGAAGTAGGATGGTTTGGCGAATGCTTCTGTATGAGTATGAACGCAACCCTGACCCCCTTGAGTCAGTTTGAGATGACTAAAACAGGAGTTATTGACAGGCCAAGTAAGGTCGCCCCTTCTATCGGACACACTTCTTCAATACCATAGCTGTTACTTTGTGATTGATTAGGTGGCCATTTCCAATTTGATTATGGGAGTGTTGCTTCGAGTTGGGCGGTTGTAACATCCCGTATTTTTAAGCCATTAAATATGAAAATTTAATTCGTTTTAAATGTTTAATGTGGATTCTTAATTGATTTTGAAATGAATGGATTTGGGTTTAATCAATGAAATAAGCTATAATTTTTAATTATAGTAATATCGATTGAATTTGAATAATGGGAAAATAATAATTTTAATATTCGGAATTGAAATAAAAGTAAATCTGGATGTAAATAGTGATAAAGATGGTTTGAAAAATTTATTTTGAGTTATTTGAGTGTAAATAGCGTAGTGGTAATTTTAGGAGAATTTCAAAGTTGATAAATTAATATTTGGGATTTTATATTAATTTAAAAATGAATTTAATATTATTAAAATACAATTTAATCAGATATTGGGTCCGGAATGAACCGGAATGATTTGTAATGTGGTTATATAGTTTATATGATTGATTGTCAAGTTAATAAAATTTTACAAGTGAAATTTTAAGCGTTTTTGATAATTTCAGTAAATCGCTCGATTTAATAGACGAGTTAAAAATAGCCTTCCGGGGCACAGCCTCGGAATTCGACGAAACTAGTTTCATTGGATCCGTAATAGTTAGTTATTATCGGATTTCAATTTTCGTAGCAATCGGAGTTGTCGTTTGACCGTGGCAGCTCGAAAAGCATCGAAATCGATTTAACCGATTTAATTTTAAATTGATCGTTTAATTCTGTAACTCACACATACGACCGAATTAGCTTACGAAACTCATCCCATTATATCCGGAACGTGGAAAAACCCTAGGAACGCCTATTGGTGCATGAGAATTGGAGCTCGGATGCATAGTCGTTAAACAATTGAGAATTATATTAATTAAATAATATTAAACAATAATATTTTTTTTTTCTTAAACCCTAGCTAAAACGAGGCCGCCGCAGTTTTTGTTCAATGGCCGAAACTATATCTCAATCCTTCACGTTTTTCTTCCAATCCTTGCATTAATTTCAAAAACTTCCAATGGAATGTTGAAGATCTCACCGAGTACTACCGATCTAACGGCTGAGATGTTGTTTGGCAAAGCGGATTGCTTTGATTTTGGCGCCATACATGCCGCCGTTCGTGAAGTTTCCAGGGTGATTGGGGCGACGAGTTCACCGCCGATCGTGGCGTGGGGGTGTTGTGCGATGGGCTACGTAGTGGCCACGTTCGATCGACTGTTGGATGATCATTAAGGGGGCGGCAAGCAAACCCTAGATGAGTTGATGGGTTCGTGCATTTCATCGGCCTGGGTTTCCCTCGCGTGAAGAAGATGAGCAAGGGAACGGCCGATTTGTTTTGGTATAAAAAAAAAGAATTTTTTTTTAAATTTATATACAAAACTTTATAATTCTATAACTTGAGCATACGTTGTCAGATTCAAGCGAAACTGGAAACGCCGGAATCGCAGAGACGAGCACTACGCAGTGGAGCAGTTCTGAAATCATTCCAGGCGAGTAAAAATTTGGGTTAAATCGAACACCGTTCGGATTAATTTAAATTTCGAACGCTCTCTGAAACTCAAGGTGAGTTAATCTCACTCACATCTGGAATGTTAGCTGATTCAAGTAGTTAATATTTAAATAATTGTGTGATTTGTCGAAATGTTTATTTATATTAGCCTGGATTGATATATATATTGTTGTGCTAATATTTGTGGATGCAGGGAAAAATAGGTTGGAGGGATCCAACTGGATTCCTCACACTATAGTAATTATCTTTATAATTGATGTTGTAACATGTTATATAATATGATTGATAACTCTGAATTAAATTGTACTGTGATATTGCTGGATATAAATATACACAGATTTTTAAAAATAAAATAAATTGGATTTTTAAAGAAATAAAGTAATTGATAAATAAAGAATTTAAAGGAATAAATTTGGAATCTGGGTTGGGTGAAGGATGAAAATTTGTAAATTTTGGGAATATAAATAAGTGGAATATTTAGTAGTTGATAAATGTGAAAGTATGGATTTCTGGTGATAATTTCGATAAGAAATTATAAATTGTTAAAAATAACAATGGGGTTATTTTGATAATAATGTTCCTTGGAAATTAAATATGATTTCAAAAGAACCCTTCAAATTAAATTAGCAATAAATTGCATATTAGAATGTTTCAGAAATACTGTTTAAAACCATTGGAATTTAAGTAGGTATTTAGTTAAGCAATTCCTTAAGTACGATTTCATTAAATAAATTTATAATAGTTTATTTAAAAGGACTTTTAAACTTATACTTTGAAAGTGAATTTCCGGGAATGGGAATATGATTAAGCTTCGTAAGAAGTTATTTGTAACGTGGAAAGTAAATTTATGTTATTAAACCATAAATCTGAATTGAAATAAATCGACAGAATTTATAAGAAGGATTTTCTGGAATGTTTAAGTGGGAATGAGTTTCCCTGGAAAAACCAAGTTCGAGTTTTAAATAGATTTTATTAAAAAGGAAGTCTAAATTTCAAACTTGTTTTAAAGAGTATTTTGAAAATTATTATTTTAAAGTAACTATTAATAAATTAGCAATAGTAAATCTTTATGAATACTCTAGTAATTATTTTTACAAATGGATTGTTTTAAAAGACTAGTTTTGACCTAAGTTATTGAAATTAGTATTAACCTCTTAAACTCTACTTATAAGTTTAGTTTAAACTAAACCCTTATTTACAATCATTATTTATATCCTAATAAATGGTTTTACTTTACATATTAGAAATTATATTTTGTGTAATAACTAGTAGTAAATTTCCATATTTAAAGTATATCTTAAAAATAAGGGTTTTACTTGTTAAAAATCTAAATTGTTTTGAACTTGGTTATTTCCAATGGGAATAAACGGTAAAGGATTTACCTTGCAAAGGAAGAGATTTTGGGAATTGTATTCAAATGAGTTGAAAATGAAATTATATCTTGTAAGAGATATTGGAGGCAAACGAATAATGTGGAAAATTATTTATTGTGTGATGGATGCTTATGGATGTTTGTGAATATAAATTGATAGTTAAATCACCGACTATCAATATTGGACAAATGCGTTGATCGTTTCGAAGAGACCGAGATCGAGATTTATTTCTCGAAAACCACTTCGATCCGGTTTGTATGTTTCGTACGAAAAACGTGTTCAGAGTCGAAGATGGAGCAGTGAAGTGCAAGGGCTGGTCGCTACTAATCCTGAGGATATTTCCAAAATGGATGTAGTAGGAGTAGTGCCTTAGGTTCCGTTCGAACCCAGGACGGACTTGTATGGACGAATGCTTGTGAAACATCGTCAGGTGGACGACGGGCATTCTAAGTGAAAACGTTCTAAAGGTAATGCTAAGCCTCAAGCCTCATCAACCGGGAATGACTGAAAATCAGGGGATATGCAGCAAGGCTTCGTGGGTAGCCCCCACTTGAGAGTAAGGTCATCCCTGTCTAGATGTCCCTTTTTATTCGGCTTAGTGGTGCGGTTGCTGATCCCAACTGTGGGGTGATCTTATTCGGAACTGTCTAGTAAGGGATGGGTCCGGCCTTGTGTTGCAGGGGATCGGGAGTGGTCCTCGGTACTGTGATCTAGACCACGTACAGTGATAGGTAGTACCCCAGTGCCTAGTCATTGTTGGAAATCCATTCTCCCTACGAGCCTTTTACGAGTTTGGTTTGTATTACACACTTTTGTGGCTAGTAGCTGGAATTTAATGAATGTAACAATTTCGGCTATTTTATAAGTATTTGTGAATAGACCCTATTATAATATCAGAGGATTTCTATAAAAAGTGTTTTAGCCATCGTAAGGTAAAAACCCGACATGTTTATTTGTGGCGTGGTCTTACGAGATGCTTTTGTTTTTCAAAGGATTTTTGAAACTTTAATAATCAATTTGGATGCATTATTATCAGCTGGTATTCCAGACTGACTCGGGTGTTATTTCATTATAATGCTCGGGTCAGACCGAGTATTATATGTTCAGGTCAGGTTGCTATGGAGCAGGAGAGGAGCTGGAGTCCGAGACGTATTATCCATATTTATATATATCCGCTGCTGTGATTGTATGGTATGTCTGATTGGTAATTGTTGATGTATGAGATACTCTGATGATATGACGTATAAATAGTTATAGTTTTTATTTTGTGTAAAGATCTATTATTTACTATTATATTTTATTCCACTGTGACTGTGAGATTCTGATATTGTTTAGTTTCTTCTTCTTCTATCTCTCCTTCTTTAACCCTTATGGTTCGTATTTCTATACCACTTGAGTTAATTTATGTAAAATAGTGTTGACTCAAGGGGTACGGATTTGCGGGCTGTCACTGCGGTAGCTGCGGCTATGCACTACCACCAGCCCATAAGTGTAAACCATAGAATCCTACCCTGGCATTGCCTCGTTGTGCCTTGTCATCTTCCTTATCAAGCCCCTTACAATTTTTATTTGTGTTGTACCTATGGAATGCTCCCTGATAGCTTACCGGTTTAGTGGAGTTTACATTACTGTATAGACTACGACATTTATAAAACGTGTTAAGGGGGATATGGGTAACGCCTTAATGCTATTTTAATACATTAATTTACCGATATACGTTATATATATAATGTATATTACTACATATAAATAGTTTAATGGATCCTTAGAAGATCGAAATCCCAAATATCTCTTAAGTTGTTGCATGCACATTATATACTGGACAGGAGATGTAAAATCCCGTAAACATTTCTAAAGCCGTTACACTCATACTTATTTACTGTTGATTTAACTTACATAAGATCTTTTAGTTCCGACTCGAGTGATTGTCTTTTCATTACGCTCGAGTCAGCCTGAGCTTTTCAGTGTTTAAGACATTATTCTGGAGGATGAAGACGGAGCTTAGTATTATAGTATTATATTATGTTTATCCCACTGCATCATGTTGTTCTGCTGCATTATTTATTTATTCCTGATATATGTATAACTCTGATTGTATCGTAAAGTATAATCAAATGTATTTGTAAAACAGCTTCATGAACTATTTATTTGATTATTATGTTGTATCATTCCGCTATGAGATTCCGTGTTTTGTTTTCCTTCTTTTCTCTTATTTTCTTATTTACTCCATTAACAATCCTTCCTTTTGAACGGTTTGAGTTGGACATGTGTGGTTTATTTTTGATTTAAACCATCCAAAAAGGTGGGTCATTATAGAAGAACTCATGATTCTGCCACGTGAAAACATTTTACTTAAAATCCTTGATTTATGGATTTGAAATAAATTCGAGAATTAAACAAATAAATCTTGTCAGATAATTTAAAAATGAAAACGGACATAGAACTTTAAGATTGCGTAAACAGTTTAAGTCAGAAACCAAATAGCTTAACTTGAGCTTTCGACAATGTTAAGAGGACAATAACTCGAGCTTTCGATAATGTTGAAAGGACAATAACATAACTTTAAACTAGTATACCTCAACATTGTCGAAAGCCTCAAATAATAACAATAAATAAGTAATAATTTATGTTCCTTGAGCTATCGACAAGGTCGAAAGGACGAGATGTAACATTAATCCATTCGTCACTTTTCGACAACGTCGAATGCTCTATAGGAACCTAGATACAATACAAGCGTAAAATGAAGCTAAGCGACAAGACCTTTCGACATTGTCGAAACCAATAACTTAAAATTCATGTGTAAAAATATTAATGTTGTTGACGTTGTCGAAAGGTCTGGTCAATGTGGTAGAAACCTATCCTACCTATTGAAGTCGAAAGGTTTAAAGTTAAACTCATATATATTTTAGGCGTTTCGAAAAAGATAGGCAGAGACAACTCTAGGGTCAAAGAGATCCAACCTCGCTGAAGGCTTGTTGTCGTAGGGGTCAAAGGGTTCGACTAAGTCAAAACGTTTGACTATCGAAGGGATAAATCCACTCTACTTAATTACATTTCCTTTCGACACCTTTCGACCCCGTCGAAAGGGGCTAAGAAAGCAAACCCATGTTTCCACCTAAATCCCTTTCATAGGAGTAGAAAAGTCATTTATGGCACCAATTTCTCATCTGTATGTTCAAAACTTCCGAGTGCAAAAAACAAGATCCACTATCTTACCCAAACCCGATTGCGAACCAGGATTCCAAAATCTCTTAAAGTAAACAAATGAAGCTCATTAGGAAAATGGGTTTTAATAGAAATCAATCTCAATAATCCAAACCCGATAATTCACTAATGAAGAACCAAATAATAAATTTTGAAATGATGATTCAAACCTGATAAGGAGATTTTCCAAAACAATCACTGTAAATCTCAAAATCTAAAACGAGAAAAGAACTCTATCAATTAAAGAAACTGAATCAAGAGGAAGTTTCTTGATGAATCAAACCTAATCTTCTCTCAAAAGAACGAGATTCGGATGTTTTAAAGTTGAATTTAAATTTTGAAATTTGAGAAAAGCAAAATTGAAGTAAAGCATGAACAAAGTTCGAATAAAAACTAGAAAAACATAGATTATAATCTAAACATACAGTTTGAATTTTGAAATTATCTTGATTTCTGGAAGCGATGTTTGTGAAATTTTGTAGAATTCTTTTACTTTTGCTCGATAATTTTGATTGCAGTTAAAAAAGAAGTAGGAGAAGAAGCATACATTATTAGAAAAGTTGCCTAAAATTTCCAACCGCTAGATAAGATTTGAATGGACGACATAGATTTTCACGAGAAGACCAAAAGGTGGGAAGCTTCTCAGTTTCGACAAAGAGGACTTGAAATTTCAATGGCATCCCTTCAAAGGGGGGGGGGGGGTGTTTCTTCGAAAAATCCACCTTTCGACTAAATCGAGAGGTCCTCAAAAAAAGGCCAAGAGAGAAGAGTGCAGACCAAACCATTCGAAGGAGTCGAATGGATGCTGCCATCAAAGTTAGCGGCTTGACCTTTCGAAGATGTCGAAAAGTCACTCCTCAAAGAATCCGAGGAGTTCATACATTTCGAAGAAGGTGAAGAAGTTGAAGCAAGTATTAGCAACCCTTTAGAAAGCTATAATAAGCCTTTCGAATCGGTCAAAACTAATGGCTGTTGAATCTCTTCGAAACCAATGTAGTCTTCCCGTCGACCGTGTCAAAGGCTCCAACCTTACTTCACTAATCACAAGGAAGAAAAGACCCAACCAGGACACCTTTAGACAACACCGAAAGGTGCTACGAAGAAGGCAATACGTAGAGACAAAAGAATGATAAGGACACTATGCATGGTTTTCGATCAGGTCGAAAGATTAAGAGAGAACGAAGGAATTGCTATAATATGACAAGAAGAACAACGATACCTTTCGAGAACATCAAAAGGAAGCAGTGCTTTCGACTAGATCGAAAGGTTCATAATAGCATATAAGAGAACACCTTTCGACAACCTCGAAAGGAGGCATACCTTTCGACCAGGTCGAAAGGATCACAACAGCATATATAAGGAGGACCTTTAGACATTCTCGAAAGAAAAGGCGTGGAAGTGGGTCCGCCTACATCTATAAATAAGACCCAAGGAGCCATGTTTTAAGGAGCCGTCTTCTCTCATTCTAAACTTGTATTTACAAGGCATTATAACCCTAATTTGGGGATTACTGATTTGGGAATTCAATGAAATAAAATTTCTTTAGATGGAAATAGGGAAGTCTTGTGCATTATTTATCTCTTACTGAGTGGAAAAGCTTTTGTTGGATTAACTTTTATATTTTAGGTTTAACTTCATCGAAAGGAACCTATCGACAAGGTCGATAACACTTCTGATCCTGATATTTTTCTGCAACCTTCCGAAGCCATCAACCCTGATAAGGTCGAAACCTATTTTCTAAATACCAAAACTTAGGCTTACAGATTCAATCCAAAGGAAGCTATCCCCATAGCTTTCAACAAGGTTGAAGTCCACTCCCAATCCACTAGAGAATAAGACTTCTTGCCCAAACCTAAAGGCCTAAAGGAAACTAACACCCAAGCTTTCGACAAGGTCGAAACCTACCTTTAAAAGACTTAACTCAAGGAATTTCATTCTGATCGAAAGAAGCTTTCGAAGGAGAATTCGTACTAGCTCATCAGCATCGAAAGATCACTTAACCCAAATTCCATATCTTTCGTTGACATCGAAAAGTCTGATTTGAGAAATATCAATAAATAAAGCCAAATCGAGAGGCAATTCCTAAGGTTATCATGCTCACTATTCGTATAAAGGATCATTCATCTTTCTTAGCATTACTTTGGGGTATTGATAAGAATATTTGTTAACATTTATGTACTATATTCATGTTATGTTATGTTTTAAAATTTCATTGTGAGATTTTCTGTTCTTTATTTTCGCCCCACGATAATTCATCTTTCGGATGCTTGGCAACGATACACAAATATCGGTGGTGTTTTAAGTGTCGTTCCCAGGGATAAGAAATGAGGGTCGTCACACATAGCTTTTGCATGTTGATTCTCCTAGGATATCACTAGTTGACCCTTAACTAGCTATCCCATGTTGATAATCATTTTTCCTATCGTTGATTGAGATTTCATATAAGCTATAACAGGTTGATGGCTTCCCAAACTATTGCATTGAGTCATAAATATCTACCACAGGTTGACTTCCCCAAGCTTAGGTACGATGTGCTTCTATTTAAGTTATAACATGTTGATTCTCCTCCAAGCCATCACAAGTTAGGTATGTTTAACTATCATAAGTTGATGGCTATCGAAAGTTAAGCTCTTTAGAATCTATCACATATTGACTTTCTCTGGGCCATCAAAGGTTGATAGCCTTAATGCTATGACAAGTTATTAATTTAAGTAGCTAATGCTGGTTGAAATGGCATACACATATTATTTTAAAAACTGCTTTGTTTCCTTATTAAGTTGTTACTTTACACCAAATCCCAATTGGTGTCAAATTCTTATTAGTTAATCTATTCTCTTAGAATTTTCTTTTAAGAATTAGCTAATTTCATTTTTCATTTATTAATTAATTATCTCTTTCCTTAGCCAAATAATTCATGTAAAATTGAAATTTAATGGGGAAAAGGTCAAAAATTTACAAAATCTGATTTATCTCACTTTACCACACATCAACATTTCAAGTCAAAATATGTAATTTTATTATTTGTAATAATTAATTTACGCAAAATTAATCATTTTTTTCAACTTAGAAAATTCATGGAGATTCCAAAAATATCTTAAATCACGAATTTAATAACCCATCATTATAAACATCATATAAAATTTCCTTAGCATTTAAATATGGTTATATCATATTTTACCCAAAAACATGAACATATTCCTTTTGTTTAAATTCTAAATCACATTACAAATAAGGTTTAATCATTCAAACACATTTATCATCATCAAAATCATCCAATAAAAAGAAAATCTAAACACGAATTAGCTAGGGTGGTTTTTAAGAAAAATTTTACGCACCATGATTTACAAAACCTTGATTAAAACCTTGTCCTCTTTCTTCTTGAAGTTGAAAGTTTGAATTCTTCTAGCTTTGATTTCCTCTTTCTTGGCTTGAAAATGGTAGTCGATCTTGAGATAGTTTAAGTTTTTTTTGAAAATGAAATGAAGTGAAATGGGGGAATGTGGCTAAGGAAATCGGGTTAATGATTTTGGCTTGGGCTAATATCCCTTCTAGCCTAGTCTCATTAATACACCTTCCCAAACACAATCCTTCTCACTCTAAAGCATAATTTATTTATCTTCGTTAAACAAGACCAACTTTAATCACTCTAATTACCCTTAGTACATTCAATTAACTTGTAAAGTGTCCCACGCTTAATTAACCAAATCTCTTATTTATAATTATGGAAATTACATTTATCTTATTCATCTCTTTAATAATATCTTATTATTATTAACTTAATTTAATTTCCCACATTACGGGGACTCCAAAATATGGGGAGCTACGGTCTCCCTTATAAAAAAATTCATCCCTAAAATTTCGATATGGAAAACAAAATTTACACTAACACCCTGAAGGCGTAAAGTCATCATCAAATAAGTGCACATAAGTATAAAAGATTACACTAGTACTCTACAATGTGAACCATCAATTATCAAATGTAAATGTATTAGTATAGCTACTAATACACAATCATATCATACCATGAATAACTAGTGGCTTACAAGTTCACACAACTGACCAACAAGGCATCCTGCTATACATGTGAATGTCTAAAACATACCAGGATAGATATTCCTAATCCAATCTTCTACCTTTCATGGATAATCTTCCTTGTTTTCACTCCACTGGATGCCAACAAGTCTAGTAACTTTGTTACTTAACACCTTCTTATCATGAATTACTATTCCCTTGGGTTATCTTACATATGTTAAATCTTCTTCTACAGATAAATCCTCTATGCACTCGGTTCCACTACCGAACTTTGGTTGTGGACACATTTCCTTAATTATGATATCTAAATAATAATATGGACACTCGCTAAACCACTTGGTAACTTGGCTTGATATGTAAGTTTACCAATCCTATCAATCATCGAAAAAGGTCACATGTATCTAGGTAGCAATTTCCTCACCTTCTTGATCGAAGAAACTCTCACAAACACATGATCGCCTACTGCAAACTCAAGCTCTTTTCTTCACTTGGTAACATAACTCTTCTGCCTTAATTGCACCGCCTTCATCGTAGCACGAATCAACACTACCTTCTTAGTAGCATCTCTTATCAAATTGGGTCCTAACACAAATCTGACTCTCATGTCTAACCAACAAACTAGCAACTTATACGGTGTAGGATACAATACCTCAAATGGTGCCATCTCGATACTCGATTGGTAAATATTATTGCAGAAAAACTCTATTAGATGTAAATGATCTTCAATTACACGGTTCACCCTATTTGTTTTAACAAATTCTGTTGGTGGTAAGCCATGCTCAGGTCCAATTCTGTACCCAATGCATTATGCAATCTTCTCCAGAGCTCACTGGTAAACAATAGGTCTCAATCACTCACGATACTACTCTGACCCCTATAAATTCTCACCACATTCTTCATATATGGCTTTGCTAAGCTAGTTGTTGTTCTTGTCAACTTCACCGGGATAAATTGGGTAGTCTTGGTCAATCTATCGATTATCAGCCAAATGTTGTCATTTCCCATCCTATACCTAGGCATCCCCTCAATAAAATCTATGGACAATAAATCTCACTTCTAAGTCGATACTTCCAAGGATTGAAGTAAGCTGCTCAGCTTTTGATACTTAGCCTCCACTTGCTGATGGCTGAAGCATTTCCTCACATGTTCCCCTATGTCTCTCTTTATCTCTTCCTAAAAGAAGACTGCCTTCATGTCACAATACATATTCGTGCCCTAGGATGAATAGTAAACTTAGACCAATGACTTTCGTCATGGACATCTTTCTAAAGATCTCCTATATCTGAAATACAAAACCTCTGTTTCTTTCTAAGTAATATGTTCGAGTCTATCACGAATCCTCTCAGAACCTTAACATCCGCATTTCTAATCGCCTAATATTTTGGGTAATCTGTGGGTCCTTTCTATGCCTTGCAACAATCTTATACATAAGTGTTGGACAAGCCTCCAAACTTTCTAACACGCCCAGATTCCCACTTGATCTAATATTTTGCCTATAATTCACTCTACAAGAGGGTAATGCTTCTAATGCCATCCATTCTCCAATCATGGCTAACATCCTGTTCTAATGCTTCCTACTCAAAGCATCGACAATTGTGTTCCCCTCTCATGGCATATATTCTATCGTGAAGTCATATGTCATCAAGAATTCCAACCATCTAGGTTGTCTTATATTCAACTCCGTCTAAAAGAATAAATACTTAAGGAACTTATGGTCTGTATACAACTCAAAGCGATTTCTCAATAAGGAATGTCTTTAAATCTTCGGCGCAAACACCACAACTACCAAATCTAAGTCATCATTCGGATATTTAACCTTATGTGGCCTCAATTTCCTTGATGCATAAGCTATCATTTGTCCTTTTTGCATCATTACTGGTCCCAAACCCGTTCTACAAGCATCAGCATAAACTAACAACTCTTAGTTCCTTTTAGGCACAAATAAGACAAAAGCATTTGTCAATAATTTCTTCGACTCCTAAAATGACCCTTTACACCTATTGGTCCATACAAACTTCTCATTCTTTCTGGTCAGTTTAGTTAAGGGTGCTGCTATATGTGAGAAATCCTTAATGAATTTGCGGCAAAAACCAAGAAAATTGTCATCTCCGTGACTGTCTCTGATCTCTTCCAACCATTAGTATTCATTATCTTCGATGGATCTATAGCCAATCCATTCTCTAAAACAACATACCTAAGAAACTTAACCTCCCATTTCCAAAAGTGATACTTTGAAAACTTTATTTTCAACTTATGTTGTTTTAATGTTTCCAACATCAATCTAAATTGGATTTTATGGTCTTTCTCACCATTGGAATATATCAAAATATAATCAATGAAGACAAGCGCAAATCTATCCAATTCATCATGTAAGATTCGATTCATATGTCAATGAAGAACGTAGGGGATTGGTTAGTACAAATGACACCATTGACCACTCTTATGAAACATATCTTGTTAGTAATGCAATCGATGGAACACTGTCTTCTGCTACTCTCAACTAATGGAACCCATCGCTAAATCTAGCTACGGAAACACTCGAGCTTCACTCAAATGATCAAACAAGTCCTTTATCCTGGGAAAAGGATAACGATTCTTCACGGTCAACTCATTCATCTTCCGATAATCAATAAACATTTATATAGTTCCACTCGAATTCTTTACGAACACCATGGATGCTCCCCACGGTGAACTTCTTGGCATGATGAAACTTTTATACTCATGTACCACCAGTTGCTTCTTCAATTCCTTTATCTCTTTGGATGGCATTCTGCTAGGCGATCTACTAACAAGCTGCGCCCTTGGCACCAAGTCCATCTGGAATTCGATGCCCTCCTCGATAGTAATCCTATCACTACTTTAAAAACATCTATCAAATCCTTAAGCATCCAAACTCTATTGACCTGAATATCATCCTCCATTGAAAATAACAAAAGATCTGATATCTCCTTTAATATCATAATTCTTTCTCTACCTTTAGGATTCTGTAAGGTGATAATCCAATCCGCAGAATAGACCCTAACATCATTATGCACCAATCAAGCCGTACTATGTACTTTATCAAGTCAAACATATATGGTTAGCAATGAAACAAGTGTCCACACAAATCAAACTCAAGGTCAGTGCACCTTAATTCGAGAGTGGCATACCTACTAATTGGATTTACCACACACAAGGACATATCAAATAAGTAGCATCTAACTCTAATCTATCGACCAAATCTCTCCAAATGAAAGAGTAAGTAGCACCAGTATCAAACAGAACTCTAATCGATTGCTGGAAATTGGAATCATACCTCCAAGCATACCCTTTTCTTCCTCCTTCACAGTCGGTCCAAACGAAGATCCTTCCAAAGTATAAACCTTTTCCTACTTTGCCTTCGGGCATTCCCTATTCTTATGGCATAGCCTATCATAGAAAAAAGAATTTGGCTCCATCCTTGTTCTCTGAATGGGTACAATTAGTGGATTAGCGTTCTTTCTATCCGTAGTTAAAACATGTAACGTATGCTACATTTGACCTTTAAGCTCCTCTTCTAGAATCCTTTCCTCCTTTCTGGTTCTTTCTACCCTTCTAATGTTGATTGATCTTTTCTTCTACCCACCCTCACATCTAACATTAGCCTTCTTCTCCTCATAAAATAAGGAATCATACCATGTCACCATTTCCACCACCATATCAAAAGGAGCCAACAAATGAGCCATCACCTTGTGATTCAGTCCCATCCTCAAATCTTCTATGAACGATTCATTCTTCATTAGCGGGGTATTATTATGCTCCTTTCCGTACTATGACAAACCATTAATGTTGAATGTACTCTGCCAAAGTTAACTCTCCCTACTTCAAGTAAAGGAACTCCTTAAACGGTGCACTCTTTTGAGATTCGAGGATAAACTGAGCTCGAATCGCTCCTTAGAACTTCCAGGTTATCTTTTCTTCCGAGACTTCTAAAATTACAACCTCCCTCCAATCCAACACATCCTCCTAAAGCTGATGAGAAGCTAACCTCCTTTCCTAAGCATTATCATACCCCAAGTCTTCAAAGATACATTCACACACTTTCAACCAATTCAACGCTTCCAAGGCTGACTCCTTCCCTTGAACTCCTTTCCTCCAAAACTCTTAAAATCCTTATTCATCTTAGAAAAGTCTACTCCTCTTTCTTCCTCTTATTTTGGCTCACTAATTCCTACTCGTTGTTGACTCATCATATCCATCATAAACTGGCGGAACAAAGCATTCATATCCATTCCTCCTTCGACCAAGGCAAACACTTGAGTTAGGATTCAGTAGAAACTTACGCGATGACCTCCCTCCTTAGCCATTAGTTTGCATACCCCGTTAGTTCCTCTACTAGGGTTCACTCTTGTACTTTCTATGGTCAAATGTTGGCTACGTAGGTTATTCTTGCTTCTACATAAGCATGGGCTTGTAAGAAATGGAAATACAGAGGCAATTGTAGAGAGGTAGATATATTTGACTATACCTCTATATCAAAATACAACTATATAATGTGTACCATCCCTATGTTGTTAGATTTCTACAAATTAGTTTCTACTTGAGTCTATTTTACTTCGAAGTTACCCTAACCTCATTTTGATACCACGTTGTAACATCCCCTACTTCGACACCTGAAAATAAACGTTGATGATTTTGTAGTCATCACCATAATCATTTTCAAGCGATAAAGTGAGTAACATACTCATACTTAGAGGCCCAAAACTAATGGCTATAGATGCTGCAGTCATCCATAGTTATTAATCTTTGACGACCAAATACAGCGGTGTTTGATTCAGTGATACATAGAAACACATGAATATGGAAAAAAATTAAACCTCAAACAAAATCATATTCAATACCAAAACATTTCCAATTCATTACATAATTCCTTGTTCGCAAACCACATTCAGAGAAAATATATTTATTACAACATATGCCCATAGCGACATATGAAGAAGCTCCCGGGATGATTAGAGTATAAATAGGCAATATAACAACTTTGTCATTACAACAACACAGTGGAATCAAAAGAAAAGAGAACTCTAATATCTATCATGCCTCCTTCACATCTTCGGAAGCTTATTCATCTTTGAGGTATCTGAAAACCTCAAATCTCAGACTATTCAAAATCAACTGAGTACTCCAGAATTTAAGGGGAAAACATAAAATTCAAGTCAGACATAAAGCCTGGTATGAATGATAAGCTACCATCTCAAATCATTTAGATATCTAGTGAGACCACGTTGCTTAGCGGAATGAGTTTCCCCTCATTAGTATCTCAAAATCTTTACAAAATCATACACCGTGCTCTTGCATCGACAATGGTTAAAACAATTCAAATAAGTATAATATGATAATATGCAAAACAATTGAATGAATTCTAGATTACCCATCCCCATTCAATTTTAGACTATCTGCCTCGGTTATAGTTTCTAGGATTATTTTTAACCTATTAGTTTTCATGGGCTGATTAATAATCGATTAAATATTTAAGGACTCTCTATCCAATTACATAGTTTTCATGGGATCTCTACGAACCTATTGGTAAGTCTAATATTACCCTTATCCTAGTTTTCATGGGTTGATTATGAACCTATTGGTAACCCCTTATACTTTCTTCTTACCCTGGTTTTCTTGGGTTGACTAGGAACCTATTGACATCTGCCAAAATTACATCTGAATATAGTTTTTATGGGCTAATTATTAACCTACTGGCCCTGCCAGTATCCAATCACTGTTTTCATGGGTTTACTATGAACCCTACTATCTGACATCTTCCTTTACACATAGTTTTAATGGGCTAACTATGAACTTGTCTACCTGACATTTCTCTTATACATAGTTTTCATAGGCTAACTATGAACCTATTGGCCCCTGCCAATATCATATAATTTTTATGGGCTTCCTGTGAACCTATTGGTCAATGCCAATATCTTTCCTTTATATTTTAGCATCCTATATTCTGGTCTTCCTGACCTTCTAGATGCAATCCTACTCATTCAAGAATTTGTTCAATTTATATTCACTACTGGGTTAACCTGACTGATTCTCCAACCCTTTATCCCCAAAATGCAGTTATGGGTTCTTTATAAAGTGATTATATTGATATCAGAAGAAGCAATATAAAGCATAGCAATACCACTCCTGTGGGTTTAATATAAAACTTGGTTAATCCCCTTAACCGTATTTCTTTATCAAAGATAGCTTCTTCTTAAAACCATTATAAAAACCCCTTTAATTTTGCCATCGATTTTTCCTTTAAAAATATTGTTTGGGTCATAAAACCTTTCGATACCTTAGAAACCTAGCTTTCGACTTCATAGGATAACCTCCTTCGAAAACTCTTAAAAACATTAGGCTCCTACCTTATAATACTTTAAATTCTACCTTTCAAAGCCTTTCGCATATATTAAAGTATTAGCATATAACTTTAGAAGCTTTAACTTCAAAACCAGTTGAAAGTACCCTTTTGACACTTATGGAAGTAATCCTTCCGAAGTCATTGAAAGTGCCCCTTTCGAAAGCATTGGGTTTATACTTATAACATTATTTGGGTCAAAGTGAATATAGTCGAAAGCATCTGTTTAGAAACCATCTTTCATCTTATAAAAACATTGGTGATAACTTGATGGCATCGGCACCATCCCTATCGAAAGTATAAAACATCTGGTTAAAACATTGGAAGGTTGAAGTCGAAACCCCTTTCGAAACCGTCACCTTCAAAACCCATAACCCCTTTCGAAAGCTTTATTAAGTGGCTTAAACCTTATAAAACAAAGTGTCTTCCAACATCATCGATATCTTCAACACCATAAAAATGCTATAAAATGACAGCAGAGTGTCTACTAGGTCGGAACCCCTTCTTTCAAAACATTCTTTTATCAGTAAGGAACCCGGTCAAAGGAAATTATAAGTTAATGGCACCCCTTTTGAAATCTCTTTAAATCCACTTTAAAAACCAATTGCTTTGACACCGTCGAAGGTTTAAAACAAAACTTAGGCAGACACTTTTTATTTTAAAAACAAACCAAGTTTCAACCACTTCGGAAGCTTTCCTTTCGACACTCTACCTTCCGCCTTTCTCCAATCCACTGCATACCATCAAAATGATACCTTGTGTATTGGTTTTCGCATAGTTGGTTTTGACAAGCATGAAGGCGAAAGCTACTGTATCGAAAGGCACTTTCCTAAGTAGGCGAAACCACTTTTCTAAGCAAAACCATGTTTGATTCTTGTTTAAGTAAACTTTTCTCTAAACAACTTGCCACATGTCAACACCAGATTGGTTGCCTTAACAGTTTCAAATTCTTTTTCAAAAATAACTGCTGCTAATTCAGATCTAAACCATGGTTAAGTTAATCAAAATATCCCTTCCAATTTTTGCAAAGAAGTCCCTCTTCTAAAACAATTTATTCGGCATAGCAAATCACTTTGGAAAAATCCCTAAAATTCCAGAAATTCACTTTAACCAAGTTATCTGACATATTGAAATTTAAGACCCAAATTCTCAATATATTTTACAAAATAAATTATAAACCAAAATAACCATATTTTTCTTTGAAAATTCATAACAATCTTTACATAGCTTGGAAAATCCTCATAATTGAAACCCAACTCCAATATCATGTTCCTCGTAACATAAAATTGTCCCATGGCAATTAAACATCATTTAATCTCAATTTTGATCTAAAACCGTATAAAACCCCTTTAAACATCCTTGTTTAAATCAAACAAGTCATAAATTAAGCATACCATCATCCAATATATCATAAAAAAATTATCCCTCAAATCTAAAAATATATGATTTAAACCAAAATAGGGATGGAATTATTATTCACCTTGCTCTTGATAAGGAGATTGGATTAAGATTGATTTCCCCTAAGCTTAATTATCTAGCTTTAATTTGAATTTCTCTTGATCTCTTAATGACCGACCGTTCCTCTACATTTTTGCTTGCATTTTAAAATGACGTGAACGGAAAGTAAGAAGGTGGGAACAAAATATATATAAGGGTAGAAGCTAAGGGCGAAAATTCCCAATGTACCCTTACGTAACTTATTTAACCAAAATCCATTCTTAATCCCATTAATTTGTTCATTAGGCACGACTCTTATTTAATTAATTCAAGTCTCAATCCCCTTACCACTTAACATTTACATTATTCTATTTAATTTATCTAATTAAATCTGCTGAATAATATTATCAAAAATTAAGGCTATTACAAGTGATTTCAATATTATTTTGTTTAACACTAAGTAAACGGAGAAACTAAATAGATTTCCAATTACACCAATTTACTTTATAAGATTCTTTACATCTTCAGTAACCCTTAATGTTCCCATGCAAGATTAAATACAATAAGAAAACAAGAGTAGTGTTATGTCTGATGTACAAAGATGCCAACATGACATATAGCCAGTTCTAATTCATTATTTTACATAATGGAATTTTCAAAATAAATTTTATTAGCTAGGAAGCTTCCTGCTCTAATCTTTATTCATCCTCCCAAAAGATATATGTCTAATCCATAAACTTAGCCTATTTAAATGAGCACCTATGAGTTTATGGAAAATAATAAAAATACGATTCAGACATAAAGTCTAGTATGAGTAAAATCTTAACCTAAGCAATCATAGTAAGGATACACCCCTGTCGCATGGAAAATGTTTCCCCTCACTTTCTCATCATAACGCTTACACCGTAACATGTAAACAAAGATCACATCAAAAGCAACCGCATGCATTTCATTCAATCCATAAGTGTAATCTACGCTTATCATTCAGTTATGAACCATGTCATATCTATATTTTCAGTTCAAATCAAGTATACCCTATACTTAACATCCAATTAAGAACCATATCATATAACAACGAATCATCTATCCAAACATCATCTAATTTCTAACTTAGTGTTCATCTTTAAGATTTATTAACTTATTTTAGTATTACCTCCCTAGGGCAGTCTATCAATTTTTTTTCTTTTCTCGAACAACTTCACCTAATGAAATGGCGAATCATCCCACCAATGGGAGCCCACTAACTCCTTTAAGAGGTTAAATGTAAGCACGTTGAATACATTCTAGTAAGCATCCTTACTAAGCGATAATATCCCTTCTTAGTCCCTAAACCGCTATCATTTATATTGTTGATTTATTTATCTTAATTTATTCATAAAACCCTCATGATGTTTTGGCACCCTGCCAAAAATCCCCTTTAGAGTTTATAAATCTTTTAAGATTGAACCCTATCATGGCACCTTGCCATATACTATTGGGCTTCTGACTAATAGTTAAGGCACCTTGCCATCCAATTGCTCCATGAGCCAACATTTCTTTACAATCATGGTTTAACCCATTTCTTTCGTTCATTTATAGCGTACCCTATGCTTCTTCTAAATAAAACATATTTATCTTTGATTGAATGATACTCTATCATTCATTTGCTTCTCTAAGTTTTCTTTCATTCCCAAAAATAAGCTAACATAATTTAACTTATAAAATTTTCCTTTTTTCCATCGTTATGAAAAAGTCAATTAACACTTAGAAATTGTCTTCGAAAGGGCACTAAGTATTCTTTATTTTACTTAGCAGATATAGTATTTAAAGCCATCGTGAGTTAGACTTAGCTATCACATGTTAGTAATCCCATACCCATCGCATGTTAAGCTTAGTTATCGTACGTTGGCTATCTTATAGCCTTCGCATGTTGATTCTCCTAGGCTATCTCCAGTTGAATCTCAACTAGCCATCGCATGTTGATAATCTATTTTAGCCATCATAGGTTGATCTTCCACATAGCTATCATAGGTTGATAGTTTCCCAAGCTATCGCATGTCGAGCTACAAAGAGCTATCGTATGTTGACTTCTCTTAGCCTTGACAAGTTAAGCTTCTATATAAGCTATTGCATGGCGATTCTCTTCCAAGCCATCGCAAATTGGGACAGATTAGCTATTGCAAGTTGATAGCTAATGGTTGAGCTCTGTAGGAGCTATCACATATTTACATTCCTAAGACATTGAGGGTTAATAGTCTTAGTGCTATCGCAGGTTGATAATTTAAGTAGCTATCGTAGGTTGAAATGACATACTCATTATTTTGAAAACTGCTTTGTTTCCTTATTAAGTAGTTACTTTATAACAAATCCCATTGGCATTGAATTCTTATTGGCTAATCTAATCTTTTATAGTTCTCTTTTCAAAATTGGCCAATTACATTCTCCATTTATTAATCAATTACCATTAATTAATTACTTCATTTCTTAGTCAATAGTTCTTAAAAAATTGAAATTCAATGGGAAAAATCTTGAAAATTCATCAAAAATCCAATATATCTCACTTCTCCATATCAAAATTTCAGGCCAAAATAATTGTTTTTATTATTTTTAATAATTAAATTACCTTAAATTAACCATTTTCTCAACTTAGTAAATTCATGGAAGTTCCAAATAAATTTCTTTAACAATTAATTAAAAACCTATCATTGTTTTATCATTATAAACATCATATAAAATTTAATAGCATTAAATATGGTTGTGTCATATTTTACACTAAAACATGAACGATTTCCTTCCATTTAAATTCCATTTCATAGTCTAAACAAGGTGTAATCATTCAAACACATTTACCGTCATCAAAATCATCCAATGAAAAGAAAACTTGAACCTAAATGGGTTAGGAAGCATTTCAGAGAATAGTTTACGCATCTTGATTTAGAAAACTTTTATTGAAACCTTGTTTTATTCCCCTTTCTTTTTAAATTTGAAAGCCTGTATTCTTTTAGCATTGATTTCCTCTTCCTTAGCTTATAAATTATGGCCGGCCTTAAGATATTTTAGTGTTTTTTTTTGCTTTGAAAATGAAATGATGTGAAATGAAGGAATGTGGCTAAGGAAAATCAGTTAGCGATTTTGGCTTGGACTAACATCCCTTCTAGCTTAGTCTCACTACCTCCCCTGACACAATATTTCTCACTCTAAAAACCTAATTTGTTTACCTTCATTAACAATGCCAACTTGCTCTAATTATGTTTAGCTTATTCAATTAACTTGTAAAGTGTCCCAAGCTTAACTAACCAAATCTCCCTTATTTAATTCTTATAATTAAATTTATCTTATTCATCTCTTTAACTATATATTCTTATTATTAAGTTAATTTTCCATATTACGGACCCTCCAAACATGAAGTGTTACAGCCTAGGGCTAATTATGGTGAATCATAAACATAATGTCTATTAGTTTTCCTAGATTAAACTAAATAAGGGCCTAATTGAGTGGATTTGTAATATTATTGCCTTGTATATAATTTTCGATTACATTTATTTATCAATGATAAACAATTTTATCATATGGTAATTATGAAGAACATACCTTGACCTTTTATTTAGTTGTCGATTCCTATTGTAGTTTATATTGCACTATAATTAGCATAATATGGATTCTTAAAGGTGGGAACCATTCTTAGATTTCTTATAATTTTGCGCATATATACTACTTCCAATGCGACATGATTCAAGAACATGTACGTAACATTCATCATTAAATCTAGCATAAACTCTCATTTGGAACCTTTCCAACCTAAAGCCATTTACTGAGGCAAACAATAGTATAAGATTTACTACTATTTTCCATGTCACTTATGAGTTCAAATCTGAACACTCTTTCATATAAATTTCTCTTTTACCATAAACAATCTTTAGTTTTTCGTAAATGCTAAGAATAATCTCAACTCCCATTAAATGATTTTAACTCGGATTTGGTATTCTCTTATTGCACCAAGTGTGTAAGAAAATTTTGATGTATATAACATAGCATATAGAATGATTCATATCGCCGATGCATAAAGAATCTATCTCACGTGTTTCATAATAAACATTTTACTATTGTGTCTATGTATATTGATTAGGAGAATCCAATATCCTTTTGTGCTAAGTATAAAGGAATTTTTTATCAAATCCTTTATTGAGAATTAAACAATCGACCTTTAGTTGATTTTAACATGGGTACATCATTGTAAATCAGTAGTATGTGTTAACCGGCATCTTGGCCCGGTTACAAAACGACAGTTGAAGAAATGATCATTAGTACTAGACAAGATTCTGATCAAGAAGAGACTGGAGGTGTTAGCAAGTTGTCAGGCCCACAACAAAGCAATAGCATTCGGCCTGCCTGACCTGGTGCGCAGAAGTCACCTACTATGGGTAGAGGTACCTTGTTCCTAAGCCCATGAGGGAAGTCCAACCCATCTCGCCTATAAATAGAAGGGCAGGGGCACAATGAAAGGGACCTTTTTCCAGGAACACTGGGGAGACACTGCCATTTTCTTTACTCTCCACTTTTTTCCAAACTTGTATTCAAGTGATTGATTTACAGATTGTATCTGTATTCAAGTAATTGAGAAAGCAATAAAGATTAAACTCAAAGTGGATGTAGGAAATTACGCTGAACCACTATAAATCTGGTGTTCTCGTTTTTGTTGTTCTTTTTGCATTGAATTACACTATTTTTCAGTTCTAATTTACTCTCTTCATTAATCTCTCTACATAACTCTATGCAAGCGTGTTAGTGACCATTTTTGGTGCTAACATTTTGGTGCTTTCACTGAGAATTGAATTCTCAGCTTGATTGGATCTCATCATCTACTAATGGATTTCCATATTCGCGAGACAGATCCAGTTGTTTACTAGAAAACTTCCTATTCTACTACGATTTGAAAGAAATCTAAAGGAAGCTGATAGCCATAAGTTAATCAAGTGTTCATGTTCATGTGAAAGGACTGGATTCATTGACGTACGCAAAATCTAAGGATTGGGCGTTGAAGTTTGCACTCAAGTTAAATGAAGGCCGACCCTCCTCCGAAGGCAATTCAACCGATCACCCCAGAAAAGGTGTATGTCGATTGCCCCCGAAAATGTGTATGCCAAGCCGCTCCCATTCAAGGCCGAACGCTCTTCTAAGCTGATCCATACCTCTATGTTGAGCGACATTAGAATGCCGATCCATACCTCTATGCCGAGCGACATCAGAATGTCGATCCATACCTCTATGCCGAGTGACATCCAAATGCCGATCCATACCTACAGGCTAAGCAGAATTTAGGCCGAACAGAAATTTGGCCGAACAGAAAGAAGGCCGAACAGAAATTTGGCCAAGCGGAAATTTGGCCGAACAGAAAGAAGGCCGAACAGAAATTTGGCCGAGCAGAAATCAGGCCGAATAAAAAGAAGGCCGAACAGAAATTTAGCCAAGCAGAAATTTGGCCGAACAGAAAGAAGGCCGAACAAAAAGTTGGCCAAGCAGAAATTTGGCCGAACAGAAATTTAGCCGAACAGAAAGAAGGCCGAACAAAAATTTGGCCAAGCAAAAATTAGGCCGAACAGAAAGAAGGCCGAACAGAAATTTGGCCGAACAGAAAGAAGGCCGAACAGAATTTAGGTCGAGCAGAAAGAAGGCCGAACAGAATTTAGGCCGAACAGAACCAATTTCGAACGCTCCTGAATGTCGAGCGCTCTCTAATGCCGATTGCTCCTGAGTGCCGGACGTTCTTGAATGCCAAACAGTGTGCAATCCCGAACAATTTTGGATGCCGAACAATCTTGTATTCCGAGAAAGTTTGTCATGCCAAACGGCCCTCAATGTCGATCGAAACTTAAGTTACACCGGTCTCTTATACGACCCCTATTTTCAAAAAAAAACAAAAAATCGGGTACGACCCGAACCCTAGCCGCAGCGCAGTGCCTGCAGATAGTGAACTCAAAACTCAAATTAATAAAGGAACATTCTATTTACTTCCCTTAAATCCCATATCGACCAGGGCAAAGACGATCTAGTGATAGCTTTTGAATGACAACAAGGGAACGGACAAACAACCGCTACTCCAACGATACTCTCAAAGGGATATCATATTGATCACCCTTGAGGACAATCAACCTCCATATATATTTTTGCAGCTAGTTAGCTGGAGAGCCTCCTATGACCATGGATCGTTTCTATGACAAAGATGAATCTAAACCAAAGTGTGGAGGAGTGGAACAAACTAAGAAAAGTAACAATGAAGGCCCGTTGGCTAAGGATGCAGATCCCAGTAGCCAAAACAAGACCTCAAAATTCGACTCATATGCTCTTTGAAAGATTCAATTGACAACTCTACTTGAAGACTCACGACTCGGAGTGGTACTGGAAACCAACCTCGAGAGAGTACACCAAAGTCTAAAGAAAATCAGGGGAATGTTGTACATTCCCAGATGCTCACTGGTCCTAACTCGGACGATTACAAACACCTCCGAGGTGTGATCGAAAAGCTAATCTGGAAAGGAAAGCTTCAATAGTATGTAGATGTCCTGCAGAATGGCGGGCAGCGAACATCCGATGCCTATTAATAAAAGGCTATGATTATCAATTGGACTGCTGACGGCCGCCATCCCTTTGAAAGAAGCCATGGGCAAAGTCGAATAGGGAGCACACGATGCTGCTTCACTTATCAATGAGATTTATCCTAATCTTCTTTGAATTATTTCCAAATCCATTTCTATTTCAATTGTTCTATGAACTACGACTAACTTGAACTAAACTACTTTCAAAACGATGCAGGAGATTAGATACACAGATTTGGTCGCCAACCAATCCACGCAGATCTTGATCGGACGTGTGGAGTTACATCTAGACGAGCATAATTCGATCGCTCATCATCAATCATGTGCCTTTAATTTGGGGCCAAGAACTAGAGATTGAAAAGCTCATCACGATTAGAGACCAAATACAAAGTCGACATGACTGACCATCCATTCATTGACCTCCACGTTTGACTCGGAGACCGGAACAAGGCTTGGAATGAGTATGGCCCGATCGTCCACTAAAATCAAGTCATAGAACAAAGTTCGAAAAAATACAGAGGCCTCTTCTGAAGCTCAGTGACGCCAAGATCTGTCTTGAGTGGACGTGATTTGATCATCTACACATCAATCCTACCTTCAACACAAAAGGTTATTCGAAAGCCCGACTTGAAGTAGTTGTGGTGGACTGCCTACTCATTAACCACCGCTATCAATGCATAGGCACGACTTCACCTTGGAACATATGCAACTTACTTTGTCTACTCAACAATCTATTATCGTTATTTTCTAGAAGAAGATACGGAGCAAATTGTAAGAGATTTGGCTGTCTAACCCAACATGGATGTGATCCAACCGCCTGTCATAAACCTCCTTCCTTGACTTGATTGGAAGAGCTATAATCACCAAGCGGACAAGAATCGATCGTCCATTTTTCAAATTTCGTCCCTCATGCTGGGGGCAGAATCCCATTCCATGAGCAAACGTGGTTCGATTGTTTATTCGACAACATTAGCCTCGATACGGTAGATGAATACAAATTAAAGAGTGGAAATACGACTGCTCTCAACTTATACCTCCAAGTCCCCAGAGCGCGGACTGGAGTACTCTAAGTCCCCAGAGTGCGGACTCGAGAATAAACGACTTAAACCTCCAAGTCCCTAGAGCACGGACTGGAGTACTCTAAGTCCCCAGAGTGCGGACTCGAGTATAAAGGACTTAAACCTCCAAGTCCCCAGAGCGTGGACTGGAGTACTCTAAGTCCCCAGAGTGCGGACTCGAGTATAAACGACTTAAACCTCCAAGTCCCTAGAGCGCGGACTGGAGCACTCTAAGTCCCCAGAGTGCGGACTCGAGTATAAACGACTTAAACCTCCAAGTCCCCAGAGCGCGGACTGGAGTGCTCTAAGTCCCCAGAGTGCAAACTCGAGTACAAACGACTTAAACCTCCAAGTCCCTAGACCACGGACTGGAGTACTCTAAGTCCCCAGAGTGCGGACTCGAGTATAAACTACTTAAACTTCCAAGTCCCCAGAGCACGGACTGAAGTACTCTAAGTCCCCAGAGTGCGGACTTGAGTATAAACGACTTAAATCTCTAAGTCCCCAAAGCACGGACTGGAGTGCTCTAAGTCCCCAGAGTGCGGACACGAGTATAAACAACCTAAGAACCTCCAAGTCCCCAGAGTGTGGACTGGAGTACTCTAAGTCTCCAGAGTGTGGACTCGAGTATAAACCACTGGAATCTCTAACTCCCCAGAGCGCGGACTCGAATATAAGCGATTCGGATCTCCAAGTTCCCTGAATATGAACTATGACACAGATGACTTGAATTTGTCAAATCCCTGACATATGGGCTAGAAAGTATTCTAAGTGCTCGAAGCATAGAATGGAAGTTCAACAACTCCCTAAGAGTTTCGGAGTTATATGAAGATGGACTGATAAGTCTATGTTACTCACAACTGCTTGGATTAAAATCACAATCACAAAGAAAACTGAACAATAAGAGTCTTTTGTAAGACGGAAAAAGGAACTAAACTTTATTCAGAAGTAAGTTCCTATTACAACCTCTCCAAAGTTCAGAGTCGACATTCTATTTACAAGGACTAAGGAAATAGATGAAAATAATTACATGACTTAAACTAACTCTCGTTGAACAAAAATAGTAATCACTTTTTGTGCTTCTTCAACTCCTTTCCAGATGGCTCCTCTCCATAGCATTTACCCTTGGTACTCTTCTTTGATAGAGGGGTAGCAACTGAAGAAGTATGGGGAACTTCTATGGGCTTGGACCCGCCAGGAAGGATTACCTTCAACGGCTTGTTCAAAGGATCGTCCAAGTCCACAACTCGAGGCTCGACTTTGACCTTGACCATCTCCTCCTTCTCTTTCTCGAGCCGCTCCTTTATGCTCAATTCGGATGTGCGCTCAGAGGCGCCTATAATTTCTACTTCATAACCCCCGTCGGTAGGAGAGGAGGTTCCGGACTTGTCTTCATCAAGCGCTCCAATCACCTGAGCGCGGACAGGATTACTCTAAGTCCCCAGAGTACGGACTCGAGTATAAACGACTCAAAAACCTCTACGTCCCCAGAGTGCGGACTAGAGTGCTCTAAGTCCCCTGAGTGCGGACTAGAGTATAAACGGCTTAAAAAACCTCTACATCCTCAGAGTGCAGACTACGGTACTCTCAGTCCCCAGAGCACGGACTAGATTATAGAAGACTTGAGAAAAATCTCTAAATCCCAGAAGGGGACTAGATTACTCTTTGTTCCCAGAATGCGGACTGGAGTATAAACGAGTTGACGAAAATCTCTGCATCTCGAACTGTGGACTAAAGCATAAACCGTTCGACAAATCTCTAAGTCCCCAGAGCATGGACCGAATCATGAACACAAATTGGGCGCGAGTCAACCGAGCGGAGAATAACACTAAGTCACCAGAATGCAGAGTGGTGTATAAACATCGATAAATAGACGAGTGGATTTCGACCATGCTCTATTCCGCAAACTTCGGCATGGAATCGACCGAAGGATTAGTAATCCGCTAAGGATGGAGTTCGACCATCCAACTAGTGGCCTGGCCAAATCAATGCTGGGAGCATAGGTACAAATCACTAAAAAGCTGAATACGATTGCTCACTATAGCTCTAGCGTGGCGTTCTTTATAACTTGAAGCAACGACTACAGGGAGGCCTCAATACAGAACCAATCGAAATGGCATCCAAGGTACGAGCAATCGACTATATCATATCTCAGATCGAGGGTCAATACCGATCCGTACCAAGCACATACGAATGTGACTCGGATGTTTCTTGAAAAACTATGACCTCCAGAGTGTGGAAGGGAGGGTAAACCATGAATACTTGGTCAAAAATTCTCCAACACCCTCATTCGATTCATCAGGAGGAGTATGAAACTGGATGAGCATAACCCGACTGCATTTGTAGCCAACTTTACCTCGAGACCTAATTACAGAGCATAAACCAAAGTGGACGTAGATGATCGTCCACTGTCCAAATTACGCCCTGAAACTAACGTGGCATCGAAGTATTCCTCTTGGAATGAAAAACCACGATAAAATTCGAGATAGGCGAGACCGTCTCCCATCGACTGACATGATCCCACGATTCAACGGGAAAGAGAGTAAAGTTAAAGTGGGTGTGGCTGGCCTTCCTACTTATCGGTATATGCCCCAAACCTGGGGGCATGAGCGAGAAGCAAGATGAATGTGAATCGACTATTCAACGATCACCTCTATGTCTTTAGAGTTTAGGTGAAAACATAAACATAGCTAGGACGAGACTCAACCGTCCATACAGTACATGTATCAACCCGAGACTGGGAGAAGGCGCATGGTCATCCAAAGACTGGCTATGATAGCTCAGTATTAAAACTTATATATAATGCTTACAGCTACTCAAGGCTACGACCGAAAGGATGCCTAGAGATAGAATCATTAAATTGATACCTTAGCTCATGGGCAATTGACTTTCACTCCAAACCGAAGGACGGGTAAAGGATCATGAATGCATTGAATAGAAAGTGCATTACTCGAATATACAAGCAAATTCAAACTCATAGCAAAATCCAGCTATACAGTTCCACGCCACTCGAGGCTGACCCCCATTCGACATTTCCGTCAATGCGCTTTTAAGTCTGATCTTTGGCCATTTGCTGATAATCTATTAGAGCCTTCAGAGCCCTTCACTATTAGAATTAATAACTCATGACAAGACTCTAGGATTCGACCAGAGTAACCATCAACGTTGGCCATCTCAACCATATTTCACATTGAATGTTATGCAAAATAGTTACATCTGAACTCAAAGAATCTGGGATGGCACCTCCTAAGCTGACGGTCGATATTACAGCCAGCCATGGCGACACTTTCCGGGTGCTGAGTATCGAATCACAGCTCAGGGAAATGATGATAAAAGAATTAGTTGGATTTTTATGAATAAACGATGATATGTTCCCTTGGACCCATTTTGACATGCATGTGTGATTTCACTAACTATCGCGAGCCATGCATTGGATATCAACCCGAAGCTACAAAAGCTAGCATAATATCTATTGATTTCATCATGAAAGCTCCACTCTTACTTTTAGGCTCACCCCATCAACGTCTATGCCTACCAGCCGTTGCGACAGGGCATACAATGACCTGAGACTTTTGAAAGACTACTTAAATATAATATCGAACTAAGCTAATTCGATATCACTTACTTCCCTCGTAGGGCTATCCAAGGATGGAAATTAGCAGACCTCATACCCAAATTCACTACATCGGATGACTACTCGAAGGGTAGTAGAGAACCAACCGACAGATGGAAAATGTACGCAGATGAAGCATCCACTGATCAGTGTTATGGCGCAGAAGTCATGTTAATAACTCTCGAGGAATGATCGATCTGCTACGTCCTAAAACTCGATTTCCCTGCAAAACAAAAATGCATGATGACAGACGATATAGTGTTTAGAAGTCGAGATGCAGACAAGGTGGACAGCTTCGTCCGCATCCAAAACACTGACAATTGGCAAGTAGTGCCTGAGCCCTGGCTCGGGCAGCATTCTTGGATCTATAGAGACATAGATTCGAGAGATGATGATGGGGGACTTAGGGAAACGAATGCAGCACCGACTGAGCTGACAATTGACATACCAGTCAGGCGGGATGACCCGTCACGAGTCCTTAAGATTGGATCGCAACTCGACCCATCATTGGCCGAAGATCTTACTAATTTCCTCCGAGCGAACCTAAACGTGTTCGCTTGGACACATTCTGATATGTGCGGGATTTCTCCCGCTATTGCGAGTCATATGTTGAACGTAGACCCGAAATACATCCCTGTAAAACAAAAAAGTAGAGGCATGGACCCGGAGAGGTCCGCTGCTCTCAGAGAGGAGGTGGAAAACTCAAAGCCAATGGGTTCATCCACGACGCCCTCTACCCTGAATGGGTTTCCAACCCTGTGCTGGTAAAGAAAGCGAATGGAAAGTGGAGAACTTGTGTTGATTATTCTGATTTAAACAAAGCATGCCCGAAGGATAGTTTTTCGTTTCCTAGGATTGACCAGCTGGTCGATTCAACTATCGAACATGAGTTACTATCATGGATGCATACTCTTGATATAATCAAATCCCGATGCATCTCCCAGATCAAGAATATACCAGTTTTGTCACAAACATGGGATTGTATTGCTATATAGTAATGCCATTTGGATTGAAGAACGCAGGAGTGAATTATCAACGCCTGGTGAATCGAATGTTCAAAGATCAGATTGGTAAAACAATGGAAGTCTATGTAGATGACATGCTCGTGAAGTCACGGCAGTCAAACGGCCACATCCGAGACTTAGCGGAGATGTTTGATATACTCAGGCATTATGAAATGAAAATCTATCCTTTGAAGTATTCATTTGGCATAGCGTCGAGAAAGTTTTTGGGTTTCATTGTGAATGCATGGGGAATCGAAGCTAATTCGGAGAAGATTCAAGCTATCCGAGACATACAAGTGCATAGAACTATGAAGCTTGTACAAAGCTTGAATGGAAAGGTGGCTGCGCTGAGTCGATTCATGTCCAGAGCTACAGACAAGTGTATTCCTTTCTTCGATGTGATAAAGAAACGAAAGAGGAATTTCGAGTGGACATCCGATTGTGAGGAAGCATTCCGAGCTCTGGTAAGGCATTTGGAAAGTCCTCTAGTGCCATCGAAACCAATAGACCACGAAATGTTGTATGTGTACTTGGCAGTATCCCAGCATGCTATCAGTACGGCATTGGTCTGCGAAGAGGACCGAGTTCAAAAGCCAGTTTACTATGTTAGTAAATGGCTGACGGGGCAGAAAGAAATTAGCCCAAGATCGAGAAATTAGCCTATTGCTTGGTGATTGCATCACGCAAGCTTCGCCCATATTTTCAGACACACTCAATCAGTGTTTACACTGATCAACCCTTGCGACAGGTACTCCAATGACCAGAATCTTCTGGAAGGATGTTAAAATGGAATATCGAGTTGAGTTAGTTCGATATTACCTACCTGCCACGAAGGGCCATACTGGGGCAAACACTAGCAGACTTCATTGCTGAATTCACCATGTCAGACGACTCAAACGGCCACAATGTCATACCTCCCATTCGATGGAAGATGAATACTGATAGGGCATCTAACGACCGTTGTTTGGGGGCTGGCATAGTTCTCGTGACTCCTGAAAACCGATCAGTTTGTTATGTTTTGAAGCTTGAATTCCCAGCAACAAATAACAAAGCCGAGTATGAAACATTGATTGCCGACTTAAGACTCATCAAAGAACTGGGAGTAAGATCGATTGAAATCTTTTGCGACTCGCAACTGGTGGTGTACCAAGTGCGGGGAGACTACCAAGCAAGGGGGCAGAGACTTGCCCCGTGTTTGGTCTGAGTTCAGGATCTGCTAGCGAATCTCGAGTATTATGATATTTCACATGTCCCGCGTGAGCAAAACAGAGCAGCCGATTCATTGGCAAAATTTGCAAGCACTGGTGATGCGCAGCAGATGAGATTGTTTCCCGTTGAAACCTTACATGCGCCGAGTATAAATATGATGGAGGTAGATTTTGTGTTAGAAACCGAAATCGATAAGGAATCATGGATGACCCCATTTAAGCAATACTTGCTACATAGGGTATTGCCTGAAAGGAGCAAAAGGTGACAAGTCATTCGTAAGGCTTCGCAATATGTGATGGAGAGCGGAATAATGTATCGAAGGGGATTCTCGCCCCCTTACTCCGTTGCATAGTCTATGATCAGATAAAACGAGTCCTGAAGGAAGTCTATGAAGAAGGATGCGGCGATAGCATCAGGGGGAAAACCATGATAAAGAAAATACTTTGATACAAGTATTACTGGCTAACTATCAATCCAGATGCGGTTGATCATGATAGACAATGCGACGAGTGCAAGATGTTTGCAAAAAAGCCGGGAACCCCGCCGATGGAAATTATTCAAATGGCTAGTCCATAGCTTTTTGCCACTTGAGGGAACTGAAATCATCTTCTTGTCGATCCTAAAGGTGGTGCGATATACACCATCATAGCAGTTGATTACTTCATCAAATGGGCAGATGAAGAACTTTTAACCACGACCAAGATGAAGAAAATAATCAACTTCTTTATCCGTGACGTCATCTGTCCTTATGACCTTCCATGATCCATTATAACTGCATATGGACAGGTTGAAGCTGTGAACAAAATCATAGAGTCTGTACTGAAGAGAGGTTTGGAAAACTCCTCAAGTGGCTGATTGCAACCCTTATTTCACAGAAAATACAACAAGGAATCGCGATTGAATTGCAACTAAACTAGATGGAGTTGGCGATGACTTATGAGCATATAAAACGCATCCGAGAGCCAATGGCAAGAACATGTACCCGAACGTGCATGTGTACATCCGAAAAAATTTGACTTCTTGAAATCAACAGAAATTGAATTCTCACTAAGGGTTATTAAGAAAAGACTAGATCAGATAGCCGAAGCTTACTAGCTCTGTAGAATCAGACACGGACGGCCAGTGATGAACTACAACCCTGGATTTATAATATTAGGAATCGACCAAGCATCACGATGACCAAATAAGGATACAACTCCTTGGGAGGATAAATTGGAGGATAATGACTATTCAAGAAACACAATGGATTTCTTTCTGAACACAAGGAATACTCGTTTATTCATAGCGTGTTGTGTTTCTTCACACGACACAATTTGGGGGGCAAATGTTAACCGCATCTTGGCCCAGTTACAAAACGACAGTTGAAGAAATTATCATTAGCACTAGACAAGATTCTGATCAAGAAGAGACTGGAGGTGTTAGCAAGTTGTCAGGCCCACAACAAAGCAAGAGCATTTGTCCTGCCTGGCCTGGTGCGCAGAAGTCACCTACTATGGGCAGAGGTACCTTGTTCCTAAGCCCATGAGGTAAGTCCAACCCATCTCATCTATAAATAGAAGGGCAGGGGCACAATGAAAGGGACCTTTTTCCAGGAACACCGGGGAGACTCTGCCATTTTCTTTACTCTCCTCTTTTTTCCAAACTTGTATTCAAGTGATTGATTTATGGATTGTATCTGTATTCAAGTAATTGAGAATGCAATAAAGATTAAACTCAAAGTGGATGTAGGCAATTACACCGAACACTATAAATCTGGTGTTCTCGTTTTTGTTGTTCCTTTTGCATTGAATTACACTATTTTTCAGTTCTAATTTACTCTCTTCATTAATCTCTCTACATAACTCTACTCAAGGGTGTTAGTGACCATTTTTGGTGCTAACAGTATGTTTTTGCTTATAGTATAAGAAATCTCTTAGTAACTATTAGTTTCTTTCTTATTGTCACACAGTTCCTTGGAATTTCGACATAAAATCAAATCATTTAATTTCTACCAAAATACTCACTCAATCTCTAGGTGCTTATTTAATATCATATACCGGCCTTGAAATGTCCAAGAGCTTCATAATCACTTTCACCAATTTAGAGGCATTTTGGTAATGGTGTACTAAGAGTTTCAACTATATCATTATTTAGAGTTTCGTTTCAACATCAATATACCAAAACTCATTGTCATAGCGTGCGATAATTTGCAAGTAGAATCTAAATGGACACAAGCATGTTAATTATGAAATTCTTCATAATTTCAACATTTGAAATTTGGCATGGTCACTTGTCATCAATATTTCTTTATAAATTTCCAACTGCATCGATGTTATTCTTAAGGACTCATGTGCGGCCAATGGGTCACATTCTTTTGGTTACAATTTCAAAAATCAAATGTTGTCAGCATACTTGGAATCCATTTTGGATTAAAACCATCATATCATGTGTTAGTGTCTATACATTTTAGGGCTTGCCTAAATATGATATGACTATTATTATAAACAATCCATTTTCTCGATATTGATACGAAACTAATAGTTTCTCTTTAATGTGCGAGATTTCCTATTAGACATTCTAATAAGTGTCGTTCTTTTGAGCTTGATTAGATTTTACCATTTATACAATCCATTCCCATGTTAGAATTCTGGACCACATCCAAGCCTATCATGGTATCATTGATTTCTTTGAAAGAAATTCCTTCAATAAGAAGAGGGTATGCCTTGAAATGACAATTTTTCTCTCGATTTGATGGGGTAGGCATTCAAATTTATTTACAAATTTCCTATAAACTTACATAAAACAAATTTAGACTTGAGTTCACAGGATTTTTGCTCTTAATGGAGGCCAGACAACCACATTTCTTGAACTATATCAAATGAGGTTTCTTCCCAACCCATATCTTGTATGGAGACGCAGTCTAAACTTCAGACGAAACTAAATTCATCATATGTACTTACTCTTAAGTATGTACCCTTAAATAAAGAGGTAACTTAACTTACTCATTAACTAACGTACTTTGTCCAAAAGAGTTCGATTGCTTCTTACCAATACATCATTATGTGTCTTAAGGAGGAGTGACCTTGAGAGAGAATCCTATTCTCTTTTAGGTACTTTTGGAGCTCATTTCTAAGATAGTGTAATGAACCGCTATTTTCAGACCTCAAGTTTTCGATATAAAACAATAAATTTGACCAAACAAGTCGAAAATCAATGGTTCTTTAAGAGATTGATATAAGAAAACAAAATAGAAGCTTTTTATTTTATATTTCAGGATTCACAGTGGAAGGAACATAAAATACAATAATCAAATGACACTATGTCATTTCCAAATAATTTTGTACCTAATTTTCATAGATCATTGATAAATACAATACAAATTCAAATTCATATAATACACCAAGTATCATACCTATATACATATCACCACATATGCATACTAATATACGTAAAAATCCTTCATCAAGTAGACCTCCAATGTCATCATAATCCAACCTATCTTCATCAACCTATCACGTATCATAAACAAAGGGAACATGGTTAAGAGGGTGGTCAGATGTAACGTATGGCGAGTGAATATAACTAAATTCAACATTTACAGCACTAGTTTTATAATATAACATGATCAAAAGTGATAAGCTACAGTATCATTTTACATTTCAGTGCATATTCAATTCATATCAAATCCAACACATAATTTATATTTATAGAGTTTCACATAGCCGTGTTACTATATTAATTCTAAAATGAGGCGATTAATTTCACAATCATATGTTGTACATCATATCATGAGAAAATCGGATAAACCATGAACCCCACTATATCCCATAATAATGTGTTGTAGCAAACCTACAACATCCAAAATCACGACTCCCTTCTATTCTGGCTGTAACTTCTAAACATCACCCCACTAAGGCATGCAATATCCGTGTATTAATGCACATTGGCACTTAGGCTAGGCCATGTCATCTCCCCCGTTACTAGGGTCGAATATGCTTAGGAAATCCCATGAGCTTGTAAATATATAAACTACGGCATACATTAGGCCCAAATTCAATTCACAAAAAAAATTCGATGACAGGCGCACCAGTGTGGGCCATTAGTCCACTAATGTGCATGCCCGATGCACATTTCTAGGCTTTGTATATTTTTGTGTATTTTCATTTCCTTGTTTTGGTAATTCATTAGAATTTTAATTTCATACTTAAGTAATATACGTTTATGATACACCTTACTATATTTTTCCAACAATTCTTTCATCATTTGTTATTTTTAAATTACAGTTTCATTAACTTTCATATATTAAAATACACCATAATAATTAATATATGTAGTTTAAATTCATAAAAAAATTCTTATTAGAATATATTTACAAACCTCAAAAAGTCAAATCTTGATTTTTAAAGTATATTATATATATAACTCATATATATATGTTCATACACACATGTTTTTACCATTCAATGCATTTTCATCAAATAAACCATATCTATATAAAATATAACTATAAAAATCAAGATTTTATTTCTAAGGGTTTGGTAAATATATTACAGTAAGAAACATATTTTTATTTTTAATTTAAATTATATATATATGTGTATATAAATTTATATGGTGTATTTTAATATATGAAAGTCAAGGAAGATATAATTTAAAAATATAAAATGATGAGAATAATTTATGAAAAAATATATCGAGGTGTATCATAAATGTATATTACTCAAGTATAAAATAAAAAGGCTAATGAATTATAAAAACAAAGAAGTAAAAATGACAATACACAAAAATTATACAAAGCCCAGAAACGTGCATCGAGCATGTACATCGGTGGACCTGTGCACCATACACCATTTTTTTGGGTAAATCGAACTTGGGCTAATGTAGGTTGTTGTGTATATATATAGAGGTTTGTGGTGGATTTATTGAGTATGTTCAGACTAAGTGATGGAGTAGATGATGTGCCCTAGCTTACGTGGCAATGTGTGCTAATACACGGATATTGCGTGCCTTAGTAGGCGATGTTTATAAGTTATACGACTTAATTTTATTATTGAATAGAAATAAAACCGAAATGAGAGGGAGTCATGACTCTGCATGTTGCATAGCTGCAACACATTGTTATTGGGTATAGCAGGGTTCACGGTTTGTATGGTTTTTCAATGATATGACTATACAACTTACATACGCCCGAATGTAATTAATCACCTCCTTTTAGAATTAATATAGTAACATGGCTATATGAAACTCTATAAATATAAATTGTATATTGGATTTGATATAAATTTAATATGGACTAAAATGTATAATGATATGGTAGCTTATTATTTTTGGTCACATTATATAAATAAACAAGCATAGTAAATGTTGAATTTAGTTATATTCACTCACCAGATTTTGTGTCTGTCTCCCCTCTCTACCCTATTCCCTTTGTTTATGTATTTGATAGATTGATGGAGATAGGTTGGATTATGAGGACGCTAAAGGTTCAGGTAACGAAGTTGTTTTATGTATATTAGTATGTGTTTGTAATGATATGTGCATAAGTAAGATATTTGGTGTATTATATGGATTTGAATTTGTATTGTATATATCATTGATGTGTGAAAACCAAGTCTGGATTTATTCAGAAATGACATAATGTTACTTGATTATTACATTTTATGTTCGTTTTGCTATGATTTTTGGAAGCATATAGTTTCTATTTTGTTTTCTTATATCAATCACCTAATGATTTCTTGTTTTTCAATAACTCTGGTCAAAGTTATTGTTTTATATTGGAAACCAAATGTCCAAAAATAGCAGTTTGTTTATTGTTTTATGTCAGAAACTAGAGGTCTGAAAATAGTGGATTGTCACAGATAATCTCATCTTCGATTAAATTGATGTGTCTTAACTCTTTTGCATATTTTATTTCAACTTCCATTTTATTTTCTATGAAATTATCATAGATATCTAGCTTATGTATAAAAATATACATATTCATATCTTAGATGTCCCATTGTTGAATTTAACAAAGTAAGTGGATTTGATTTGGTATCTTTAGATTATGGATACATGCATTTTCTGTAACAATCCTAAGATTTCATTGGCTCTTTTATCACTCTCACTGAATAGCTGCTTTATCATTAATTTTTTGAGATATAAATCACAAATATTATATGATAAATAATCATATGACAAAAGAAATTTTTCTAAAGCTATGACTAAGTCTATGATTCCAAAAGTATTCGTTAAATATTTTATATGCTTTTTTTGTTTTATAAACCTAACACATCACAATTGTTAAAAGCATATTACGACCATCCTACACCTTAGGCACCGAATACACCAGTAATGTGCACTGCTACAGTACTCTGCCAATGTAGGATGGTAGTAGAGGTAAATTTAACTAATAAATAATATAGCCTTTCATATATCTCACAGTGCAGAGGATAAAAATATAATAACAAAAAAGATATAAAACAAGCGAGACAGATATGTATAACCAAAATAAACGAAACAAGAGTACCATGGTACATAAGTTTATACATCAAATGTAAACTCAAAGAAAATTTATCTCTAATAATATTCATAATCACTAATAAAAGTCCTATAATGCTGCATAATGGAATAATAATAAGTTTAAATTAAAATATAAAAAAGCACCAGCCTTCCGCTCATTCGTTGAACAATTCCATGCGCTAATCTCATACCTACTATCTAGTCTACTCATTTAAGAGTGCCCGAGATAATAAGAAGCAAAGTATAAATTCTTGAGTCAGATAATAGTTTGGCATAAGTGATACATATACTGCAAAATACTATAATAGTCAATATTTTCAAATCAACAACTAAGTATAAAGAACCATACCCACCTTGTCTCTGCATACAATAATTTAGCACATAACATCAATATATGATAAACTATCATTATGGATGGACGATAAGTCAAATTACGTTATAGGGTGTCTAGGTCACTAACATCGATTGTACCAACGTAAAAATCATCAAACCATCTTACATCACTCACTACATCTATGGATATATGATAACTCATCTAGCCTCATCTTACATCCAGAGACTCCATCAAAATCTCGGTTCCCTCATACTCGAATCCATGCCATTCTGTGAGGCTTGAATACCAAACTCATGTCTTATAACTCAAGTGAGCATCCTTGCAAGCATTTTCATTACAATCATACATCGAAACCTCCAAGTTACCAACAATCCTTTTAGTACATGTCTAATAGAACACATCATACATTCCACTTTATAAGTTCTCATTGTCAAACTTGTCTCACTGGACTATCATCATAACTCTCATCAACGAGTTATAATCATTCGAAACTTCTCTCGACTACCATCAAAGACAATAAACTCTATCGTCTTAGTCCCGAAGTAATCCTTCAACTTCCTCGTCATCTCAGAAGGCGAACTCCCGTCGTTCCATGAAGAATCAGCATTGTTCCTTAACATTATCGTATCAATCGATTATAGCCATATCTTCAAATCTAAGCATCAAATTAACATACGGTCACGTATACATGCTTACGTATGCAAACCTTGGTCATGTCTAAATTTAAATTGATTAGTACTCACCCATATGGGTTAGTATCGACCCGTCCTGTTTGGTACTCTGCCAAAATTTAGCTAAGTACTTAACTGCTTCAACTGCCGAAGCTTAGCTCGAAGTCACTACTAAGTCTATGCCTCCATCACTCGAAGTAGTTGGTGTGAAATCTCCAAGCATGGACTGACATTGTATCCATGGGATGGAACGGTGGAGTATCCATCTCCCTTCTCTCATGCTTCTGGCCAAAAGTTCACCACATGCCACTTCAAAGTAGTACTAAGTCCTCCACTCCATCACAACCCAAGTGTATTTTTGCACCTAAGGCACCTCGAAAATGGTTCGATATCGACCCATACAACTTAGAAAAAATTTTATCTATGTTATTTTTCCAACTTATTTTCACGTGACGTCTTCAAACCTGCAATGATAATTCTCTAGCAACTCTAACTCTTATCTATTTTTTTATTCCATAGATCATAGTCTCTGTGGATGACCTATTTAGCCAATCCATATGCATGAAACTCCATTCTTGTGGAACATCCCTAACTCTGAATCGTCTAACGATCGACTTTTTGACCAATACAATCGAATATACATACATACATCCAGATATAAAATACATACTGTGATAACCCGGATTTTTGGACATCAAATAACTAGATTTAAAATACTGATGTATGAGTTGAACAAAGAGAATTCTGAAAATATTAAAAATATCTGGAATTAATGTTGGATTGTAAATCTCTGGATAAATGAATAATATATTTCACTATTTAATTCAAGATAATATATATATATATATAAATAGATATGTGCAAACTTTATAATGATGGAAATCTTAAGTGTGTACATATAGAAGCATATAAGTATGTACATTTAGACATATATAATATCAAAAACAAATAAAAGTATGTTCTAATTATAATATATACATATATATTGTGGTTAAGAAGCATTGTTTTGAATTTAATATAATAATTCTCATAAGACATTTAAAGTTAAATCCTATATTTTAAAAACACTAAAGATAATATTTAATAATTTAAATATATAATAGTTTAAGTTAAAAATAGGATTTAATAAAGGATGATACTTTCTTTAAATATATATAAGTTGTATTTATATATAAAAGTAATAAATTATAATAAGAAAACATATAATAATATAAATTCATGTAAGTTAACAAATGTAAATATTAAATATATGCTTATAACATTTGTAAGATAATAATAATAAGGTTTAAACATTTGTAAGTTTCATATAATGTGCATAAAACATGTGTAAGCTTATGGTAGCTTGCATTTACAAGTGGCAATGGTCTTCTTCTTTTTAAACTGAATTATAAATAATATGTTTTATAAAAAAGACCTGGCTATTCTTTTCCAGTTCTAAATTTTTGCACTCTCCTTCTTAATTTCTTTCATTTTCAAAATCAAATGAAAATAAAAAATACCGAACAACCTTAATTACTTCAAATTTTCAACCTGAACAGACTCGAAAGAAAACCAGAAAGAATCAAAAATCAAAACAAAATTCAAGTCTAAAAGCAAAGCTAGCAGTAGATTCAACTCAAAGATCAATTTAAGAAGATCAGTTCAAATCAAATTTTCCAGGTTTCAAAATATTGTCCAGCATCTTATAACTGCGAGTAAACTAATTTTCTTTCCTCTGTTTTTTCCAAAGTCTATGAGTGAACTTTTTATAAAAAAAAGTTTTTAATCTGTTATCTTGATGCAAGAGATAAGTATTTGAAGTGATGAATATGGCTGCGTGGATGAATTAGAGTATCTACATGTATATATGTATGTATGTGTGTGTGTATATATATATATATATATATATGAAGTTCAGGTGAATGTCTGTATATATGTTTATACTTATCTCTGTTTTATATCAGGTTCAGGAGTTCTTTAAAAAAAATTCCTATCTCATTTTGTAATCAGTTTTATGTTATGACCCCTAAAGGAAATCTATTAGTAATAGCTAAAATTTAATTTTAAAAATATTTTTAAGTTTAAATAAAAAGTAATTTTAAAGGAATTAATAAATTATAGAGAAATTTATTTCTGGACAGAAAATCAAGATTTTTAATTCCAAGTTTTGATTATATTTTTGGATTCGTACTAAGAAACCATGATTTTTAATAAGAAATTTAAGATTTTTAAGTCAGTAATTGTTGATAATTTGCGAGATGAACGGTGATTGGTCTTTAAGCGTTTCTCTAGCGATCGGAAGGAATCGTGAGTCGAGGCCGAGGGTAGAGGTAGCTTGTGGGTCTGGAAGTTTGAGAAAATTGGCTTCGTATATTTCTTTGCGGCAGGTTGACCAATCGTGGTTGATTAAGGGTTTAAGTATGGGATTGGGAGGGTGATCGGCTGTGGCTGATCTATGGCGTCGTAGGGAGGAATGGAAGAAGCGGACCGGGGGGATCGTAGAAGGAGGCCATGGCAAATACATTGGAGTTTTTTGGTAGCTGATTGTAGTCACTGGTGACTGCGGTGGGTGTTTGGAGGTGACTGGGCTATGAGTCCCATTTGGATTTCATGTCGAAATTTGAACGAAGGAGAGATCAAAAGGTTCTTGGTGGTGGAGGCAGTAGGGAAGTCAAGGGGGGCTTATGGAGTCGGTCGACGATGTAGTGGATGGTCGGGAATGGGTATGCATGTGCACGTATGCATCCGGTATTCGAAGATCAGAGAAGAAGGCACTGGGAAGAAGAGGAAGATTTTGGGCCAGAGGAATTTGAGATAATTTTGTATTGCTGTAAGTAAGAGATTAGAAGGGAAAAGGAACGGGCCAGAAAAAAAAAGAATGGGCCGAAGAAAAAAGAATCAGGGTAAAGATAAGAAATAAAATAGAAATAAAATAATTTATATCAATAATACTGGATATCAATAAGGCTTTTAATTCTTAATTAACCAGTGATATATGTTTGTGTAGTTCCTTTAACTGGAAATAGATTTGGTTTTGGCTCGAGTTAGGGACCATGATTTATGGTTTTAGGCGCGAGTATTTTTAAAATTTAATACATTAACAAAGTTTTTGTTAGAGAAAGTTTGGAACAAATTTTCAAAGCAATTCCAATCCTAAGAATTTAAGTAAAATGTTTTAAACTTAAATGGTTTGAACTAGGATAATTACTTAATGAAATTAATTAAAGGATAATTAATTAATGAAAAGGGATCATTAATCACTGTGATTAATTAAAGGATAATTCATTAATGTAATTAATTAAAGGATTAATTAATTAATGTAATTAATTAAGGATCATTAATTAATGTAATTGATTATAATATAATTAATTAATGTAATTAAGTAAAGGTTAATTGTAAGTAATTAAGAGTAGTTAATTACTTAATTAATTAAGGGTTAATTAATTAATGTAATTAAGTAAAGATCATTAATTAATATAAGTAATTAAAGGATAGTTAATTACTAAAGTATAATTAATTAAGATGAATAATGAAGGGATGATTAATTAGTGGTTGTAATTAATTAATGTTAAGTAAGCAGGATTTAAAAGTAATTGAAATAATTAATTTAATTTATTCGGAGATTAATTAAATTAATTAGAAAGTGTACAATAAATTAATCTTGCTTATAGATGATTAAGATATATTAAATGACTTAGATTATTTGATATCTCTGATATGTGATTTGTGATGCTTTATGATATGACATACTTGGGTTGAACTATGATATTGTGGGCTAGCTATCTGAGATGAATTGTTGCGTGAATATGAAATCCTGAATATAAATTGTATTGTTTAAACTTAAACATTTGGCTTAAAGAATAACATTGGATTCGTAGAGACTGGGGTCGGGTATCAGTAAATACTCGAAACCACTTCGATTTGTAATCTACAATAATTCTTTATAGATTTGATATGTGCAATCAATAGGCTGGAACGGAATAATTTAAGTAAACTAGACCATTGAAACTATATAGTGGTACTTAGGGATTGATTTGTGAAATTAGTGTTGGTTCTAACAAGTTAAGAACTCGTTGTGAGATACGAGTTACCCCAGGTTTTTCATATAAGTCTTATAATTTAGTATTTTCAAAAATTATTGAGTTTACTCACACTTGTTTCCAGCCTGACTCGAGTGTTACTTTGATGTAATGCTCGGGTTAGACCGTATATTATAGATTTTTAGGTTAGGACGTTCTGGAGCTCAGAAGGCGAGCTAGATGACAGAAATGTATGAAGTATATTCCGCTGTGTATTAGAGACTGTATAGTCTGTATTGATAGTGTACTGGGACGGGTTGTTACAACTGTCCAGTTTATGTGTAAATGATTGTACTCTGATGTATTGTTATAAAATTGACAATTACAGCTTTCTTTGTATAAATGCCATTATTTGATATTATATTTAATCTGCTGCGAATGTGAGATGTTGTTGTTTTCTGTTCTTCTTCTATCTTCTTCTTCTTTTCTCTATCAATCTGAAATTTCCGGCGTTCAATTGCTCGACACTTCTACCGTGAACATATTAGTGTCGAATTTTTGAGGTCGAAATTTTGGGTCGTTACATTTGGTATCAGAGCAGAAGGTTAAGCGAGAACCTTGGCTCTGGTGGGTTTACTCATTAAGGATATGGTCAATAGTACCCTAGAACGAGTTTAGTCTCTGTGTGTGTGTGTGTATGAGAGTGTACTTTTTATTTTCTTATATAATAATTTTAAAAATGGTTTTAAAAATGATTTTTATATAAGTTTATATTTTGATATATGAAGAAATAAATTTTCTAATTATTATATACATTAAGAAATTGGTCGTTGGTTAATGAAATTGAATAAGAATTAAGTGGTAAGAGAAATACAACCAAATAAGAATTAGATAATATGAACTATACAATAAGATAAGCTAGAAATGGATTCAAACCAGACAATAAAATCCTGAAATTTGTGAGAGTGTTTTCAAAATGTTGAATTAAGTGACCCTGATCTTATTTTCCAATAAATTATGAGATAATATATAGTGAATTGGTTTCCAGATATGATAATTTTGGATATTATCATAAAATGGTTATGGTATTTAATAATGGAATGTTTGTTTTCTAATGATAGCTAATGAAAAGCAAAATGAATGTTTTAAGGAAGTAACAATTTAAGTAAGTATGACTTGTAAATTTGAAAAAAAAGATTTAAATTCTGAAGTTTAAAATCTAAGTCTAGAAAAATTGGATTTGTTTCAAAGTATTAAAAAATATTATGAATAATATTTTAAAATGTAGGAATTTTATTTTAAAACAAGAGTTGTTTTAAAATTTAAAAAGGAATTTGTTTTGAAATTAAGAACCAAGAATGGTTTAAAATCTAAAGTATGACTCGAAGTGCAAATGAAATATATATGTATATATAAATTGATATACATAATATCAAGATAATTTGAAATAAACTCTAAGTGTTGAGTTTTGAATTTTCCCTTAAAATGTGATTTAAAACCCTAAGAGAAATAAATTTTTGAACTTATAAATGGGAAAAGATATTGATAAGAAGTTTAGAATTTGAAATGGAGAATTCAAATTGAATAAGGTTGACTGAATTAAATAAATTGAATTTAACTTAGGGGAAGTCAAATAAGTTTAGAACAAAATAACCTTAATTGGAAATTTCAAGATGAAATTGAGATTTAACTTAGTTGATTTGAAATGGGAAATAGGTGTGATCTCAAAATGGGTTTAAAATCTGGAAATGGGTATTAGATGCTATGGACGGATGTTTTAAATAATTTGGTTTATTTATATTGGCTTATCCTGATATTCTACTATTGTTATTAATAGTCTATGAAACCGAGAATTGGATTATTTTGAATGAACTAGGAAATGGATTGAAGTAATATACATCCGTTACTGAAATAAAATGGAAATAAAACTTTATTTTAGGACTATTTTGATTTTTAAGTGAAATTGTAATTACGAAAAGGGAATCACTTTGAACTTGAGGTTTATAAAAAGGAACTTGTAAACGAAAATTGTTAAGAATTAGTTTTAAAGTTAAATTGGGTAATAAATTGGATTCTGAAATTTAAATTGTTTAGAGTTTTTAAACTCTTACTTGAACCTTGTAATAAGTTAAGTAAAGGTAATTTAAAATGGAATTTTGGAATTTGGACTTAGAATTAAATGGTTTAAAGATTTACGTTATTGATTTAAAAGTAAAGGTGGATTTGATTTAAAGAATTAAATCAACATTTAAATTTTTTTAACTCGAATTTATATAATTCGAGATGGTTTAAAGTTGAGATTTGAATTGAATTAGTTCAAATTGAATTTGATTTGAATTAAATGGGAACTTTGATTGAAGTTGAATAAGTTTAAATTCAAATTGAAATTGATTTGAATTTGGGATGAAATTAATTCAAGTTAAATTGAAATTGTATCAATTTAAATGGAAGTAGGAATTGGAAATTGATTGGAAGTGGAGATTGAGAAATTGAACCAGTTTGACTCTGAGATTAATTTCAAAAAAATTATTTTAATATAAACTGTTTTAAATCTATCTTTTTAGCTATTTACTATACAACCTTTCTTTTTAAAACCCAAACTATCTTATACTTGTTTTATAATTATTTTGAAAAGCAATTACTATTTTACATCTTCTTATAAACTAATTACTATTTCACAACAATTCTACAATTATTTGACTATTTTATAACTATTTTATAAATACTTACCTATTTACAACTATTTTGCAACTATCCAACTATTCTACAACTATTTTAAAATTTCTCAACTATTTTACTACTATTAACAACTAATAGCTATTTTACAATTACTTATCTATTTTAAACTTTTCAAGCTATTTTCTAAACCAAGTGGTCAGAGTGCAAACTGTTTATAATTGAGGTGATTAATCTAGTAGAATGAAGCAATTGTGAATAAGTGATAGAATCAAAATTGAAGGTGAATAAAAAGAAAATTTATTTAGCTAATAATAAATGAAGATAAATACGTAGGATGTACATATGTTATTCTATTCGCATAATGATTTGATCCAGATTCGAGCACAGAATTTCGAGATAGTATATCGATCAGAGTTGGGATTTTTCACTCGATTTGCGATGGCAAACCCTACATATGGATTTTTGATTGATTCCGGAAATCTCTATCATAGTTAGGCTATGCTAGGAGAATGACAGTTTCTGATCAAGAAACTAGATCTGAGTCCGCACTAGGAAGTCGGGTGGACGATACTAGTTCGAAAGTGGAATTGTATGATCGAGTGAGCGATCAAATTTGATATTATGTACGGATGATATATGTACATCGTACGTGCTTGAATGAAATTGATATTGAAATTTTGAAAGAAACGAGAAATGAATTTTTTTTTAAAGGAAAGGTATATTTTGAGAAATATTTGATGAATAAAAGTGGAAGTTGGATATCTTTTGAAATTCACTTTATGAAAAGTAAGTGGTATGGTGAATAAATTTATAAGGGGAATCAAATTTGAATATTTGATTTAAATAAAGTTAAATATATGTTTGTTATATATGATAAATTTTCGTTTCTTGAATCTATAGCCAGAAGAAAAGATTTTTGAAAAGATTTTTGAAAATATTTGTAGTATAAAAACGAAATTTATATAAGTATGAAGTGATCCAAGATATTTCAAGATTATATATATCTATATATATAAAGGATTTCATGAGAATGATTTTGGAAAAGGCTTTGGAACCTATGGATTTTGGAAAGGCTTTTGATTTTTGAGAAAAATCTATTTTGAGAATTTGGAAAGCCAAGTTTGGAACTATCGAATTAAGATATCGATTTTGAGGAAAGGAGATTTTTATGTGAATCATAAGGATTATGATTTGAAAGATACAATAAGTGTATAGTATAAAATGATTTGAGATTGGCTTTGGGGAAAAAGGCTGTGATGTCCTGGAATTTTGGGCAATATTTATTTTATAATCTCCATTTATAATTATTTTAAATGTGAATATTGATTTAGTAATCTAATTTAATAGAATTTATCTTTTCAAAACTAATAATAATAATTTAATTCGGGAAATTTTATTCTTTTCAAAGTTAATAATATTTAATTGGTAAAATTTATCTTTCAAAATTAATAAAAATGTATTGCCTAATTATAATATATGTGTGTATATATATATTGTAATTTGGAAATTATGTTTGGATATAATCTAATACCTTTCAAAAGCTATATAAAAGATAATCATATATTTTCAAAACATTTAAGGTAAATATTTATTTATTTAAAAAATTTATATTATATTTTAGCTTAAGTTTAAATTTTATACAAGATTAATAAAATGGATTGTTTTACCTTCTTTTTAAATTTGCTTGATTTAAATAAGATCTGTAAATTTAAAAGTTAAAGCATAATTCACAAAACATATAAAAACATATAAGACATGAGGAAATTATTTAATTCTTTTGCTTTTAAGATGCTTTCTTGTAAAATTACTTAAGCTTAAATGGTTTATATATATATATATATATATATATATAAAGGTTTAAGATATTCTTTCTTTTAAAAATATATCAACTAAGTATATTTATAAATATATAAAGGTATTTTGTGTATATATAAACATTTAATAGCTAATTAATAAAAACATATAAAAACATAAACATAATAGGTAAAATTATACAAATATAAGAAGATATTTAATAAGGAATTAATAAATAAACATATTATTATAAAATATGAATAATTGATTTAATAATAGGTTTTAACATTTGTAAGGGATTTAAAACATACCTTTAACATGTGCAAATTAATTAATTACTTGTATGACACTTGTGTGATTTTATTTACATGCAATTAACAAATGGCAACTTGTGTTCTTTCAAAAATTTAATTATATATATAACTAAGTATTTTTAAAAGAAACCAATTTTCTCATTTCCAGTTCTAGAACATCTTTTTCTCTTCTTCTTAAAAAAATTGAGAACAATAAGCAAAACAGTAGATCAACTCAATATGAATTCAACTCAAGGATCCAAGCACTACTGTAACGACCCTAGATTTTAAATTAATTTAAATTGATAATTTAATTTAATTTATGAATAAAAATTGTGAAAATAATTGGTAACTAATATAAAATTTTAGTTAAATTTTAAATAATCGAGGATTAATTTGGATATTTGAAAATGAACTTATAGTTATATAAAATATGACGAAACATAAAACAAAGTAAAAACAAGTTTGGCAATGCAAAATAAAGTATTCAAAAAAAAAATACAAAGTATGCAAGACAAAGACAAGAAACATAAACAAAGCAAAGTTGAATACGTATAGGCTGGAAAGAAGTAAAAGAAAACAAAGAAAAATATTATATGTGGGTAGCTTGCAAAAGAAACAAACAAGTTACAAAATTATATTCAGTATGTACACTTAAAACGATACAAAGGCAAATGAAAGTGTTTAAAACAAATATAAAACAAAACAAAGTATAAGCTGATGACAGTGTAAGCTAATGAAATAAGACATGAAAAATTATTCATTTGTTCAAGTAAACAATGCAAGTCAAAATTGTATCTCTCAGCCACCAAGTTAATTAATGCAGCCACCACAATCTCATCAGGCAAGAAAAAAAAATGCAGGCTGAAGTAAACAATAGCCAAAAGAAGAAAATCATGCAAAATCAAATGTTTTTAGCCGAGATCTTGTTTCATAAAACAAATGAAAATACAAGTACAAAATAGAAACATATATACCAACAACCATCATTTCAGCCAAAACAAAGAAGTATATAATATCATTAGCTGTAATCAAGTACAAGCAAATTGTAACTTCTCCATAATGCAAGCAACTTCACCCATGTTATTGTACAAACAAACATACCCTGCTATACAAACATGATATCAACCAGTAAAGTTTTCTTTGATATATATTAGCCTTATCACTTCGGTTCTTCAAAGATGAGTAACTTCAAAAGTAAATGCCAGTGCAAAGTATCTCTGGAAAATAAAATAAAGTTGCAGGAAACAAAAATCAAAGTAAAAGGAAAAAAAAATATGCAGGCTCAAATTTCTTCTCTGCTCCTTGTTCTTGTTCTCTGCCTTATTCAAGATCCAGGTGAGTAACTAAATTAAAATCCAACTAAGTAAATCTATATTTGATGGTCAATATGTTTGAGTTTGAAGTTGCTTAGTATGTGTATATATATACGTAAATTGTTCTCTGTCTATATATATATGCAGATGGGTATGTCTGTATATGCTGAAACTTTTTTTTTTCCTTCCTTGCTTAAGAACATATGGTCTGATCAACAAATTCAAATATCAAACTACTTGATTTTTGATGGGCCTTGGTTTCAAAAGCAAACATGTTTGTTTAAGTATTGGTTATTATTTAAAAATTGTTTCAAGTAAAATAAAAGTGTATCTGTTAATAAAGATTTGGATTATACAGAGCAAACTTCAAATGCTGATAATGTTAAGTGTTTCGAAACTTTGATTTACTTATATAACCTGAATTCATACTTGAAAATAGAATTTTTAAAAGTAAAATAGGAATTTTTAGTCAACAATACTAGTAGCAGTTCAGAGATGAACTGGGAAAGGTTTTGGAGCGAATTCTGGTGATCTACTTGGATGGAGTGGTTGGGTTCGTGTCTGGGGATGGAGGAGTAAGCAGTGGGGCTGGGAAAAATAGTGGAATGGTCGGCAGATCATCATGGTGGCCGAAAATCGCCGAGCTAGGGTTTAAGCTCTAAATTTTGTCACAGTAGGAAATCTCATCAGTGTCGCTTCATTTTTGCATCGGGATTCGTGGTACCAGGTGGGAATGTGGCGTCAGACATTGGGGAGGGTTCGTGTGTGTTCGTGCGTTCTCCGGTGGCGTGAGTGGCGGTGAAGAGTTGAAGTCCAACTGTGGTGAGTAACAGGTTTCGAGCAAAATGCCTAAATTTCGATTCAGATTTCTTTGAGGTGATTCGAATTTGATTTTCGTGCCTACGCGACATTTGGAACTTGTCGATGATACTGGTGATTGCCGGAGGTCGGCCGCGCCTCCGTGCACGTGCACAGCATGGTGAACCATGTCAGTGTCGATGATGGCATCTGACTCGTGACGTGCTCGAGTTTTGAGGTGGGTCGCTTCGGGGTTTTGATCGCACATAGATTTTGAACCTGATGCTTTAATTTATAGCTTAGGTAAAACTTAAACTATAGGAAAGAAACAAAAGAAAAAAAAAAGAGGGGAGAAGAAGAAGAAATGCAGGAAACTCGGGAGGATGGGGTGATTAACTCGAATTGTAACTCGAGTTTTAAATAGGGGAAGTCACGAGTTTTTTTTTTCTAACTGAAGTATAAAATAAAAAAATAAAATATAAAGTAGTTAAGCAATTTGTGTTTCAATAGGATTTAAGCATTTGAATTTAATAAATGTTTAACAGCTTAAGTTTTTAATTTTCTTAATTAATGCTTAACAATGTTTTAAACACTTAATTATTATTTTAAATTAAGTAAATACTTTAAGTTAAATATAAAATTTATTGACATTAAAGTTTTGTAGTTAATAATAATTTCATTTTCAAAATTTAAAGAAGAGCTTTAAATTGACTATTAAGAAGAATAATTAATATAAATTGTTTTAGTATCCAATTAATTAACTAACAAATGTTTTGAAATAATTTAGTATTAAACTTTAATTAATCAATGTTCTAGTATGGAAATGATTCCAAGTATTTAAATTTAATAGATTCAAATGATAAAACTAAGTAGATTGGCTTAAAAACTTTTCTTATATAAGAAATAAATGTTATTTACGTTCATTTTTAAGAATTATAAAGTGAACTTCAAAATGGAACTTATGTTTAAAAGAATAATCATTTTTGAATTTTAAATCCCAAATGCAATTTAAACCTAAATTTGAAGTGTAATGTTTAAAATACACTTAAATGTGAATGAAATCATTAATGCAGAAATTAATTATCTTAGAGATAATTAAGAAGAAAATATATATGATTTAACCAATAAGGAAATTAAAGAATGATTTACTTAATTTTATAAATAAATAATTAAGGATTAATCACTTATTGTAATTAAATTTGGATATTTTGATTAATTAAAGTTAATTTATTTTAATTAATTTAAGAAAATCATTAGATAAATTGGTAACATATGATTTGGAATTTATAAATCAGAATTGGATAATAAATTCATAAGTAATTAATTAAATTGGAAATGAATTGAATTAATTAGAAAATTAATTTAACTAATCCTGTTTATAAATGATTATTAAATGCTTGACCTTACTTATGAATGATTGTATTGTATGAGATGCTTTGAATTGATTGCCCTAACTGATCTGTGACATTTTGTTTTGTGGATTGAATTGAGTATTTTATTCATTTATTGATGATACATCTGCATATTATCTGTGAATTGTGAATAGAAGATAAGCGTTATACTTTATATCGCTTATCAACTATATTTCTGTGTTTTATCTGTGATGATTGAATGATGTTGCACTATTGTGTTAAACCCCTGGACCACACATATACACACACCAATATGGATTTCACGAGGAAATCGATTAAGTCATAGATTTTGAAATGATTTTTAAAGTTGAATATTTTAATTCAAATGTTTTGGAAATGGATTGGGTTTAAAGTGAAAAGATTTTTGAAATGGAATTTCAAAGATGAAATTTATTTTGAATAACTTGATTAAGTTTTGGAATCTAAATATTTTGATTTAAAATTTGAATTCGATACTTGAAATTGAATTCTATGATTTGAAACTAGGGATTAACTAGTTATATATGAGTCAAACCATTTTTGAAGTGTTGTTTTTGGGAATTTGAATTAACCCAAAGGATTTAACTTGTATAAATAAGATCGAATTTCTTCGAAACGAAAACTACTTGTTTTCAAATAATAACAGCTTTCATTTAAAGAAAGGATCTCCCAATTATGTTGAAAGGGTTTCAAGCTGAAATAGAATTGAAATGTTTTGAAAGCTATGAAATAAATCTTTGATTCAAAGACCGAATGAGTTAATCCAACTTGAATTGAAATTGTTTTTGAAAGGCTATGAATGAATCTTTGGAAATGATTTTGAAAGCTATAAGTTAAATCTTTGATTTAAAGATTTAACGAGTTAATCCAATTGAATTGGAATTGTTTTGAAATCCTGGAATGAATCTTTGAGAAACTAGGTGAACTTTATGAAATAAATCTTTTTGTTTTAAAAGATTGGAAATGGTAATTTGTTAAACCATTTAAATGAAAAACTTTGGATTATTAAGTTGTGACTTAATTGAAATTCCTTATGCATATGTTTTAAATGTTGCGCTTACTATTCGGGTTAGCCGGGAAAGGACCTTTTGGGTCGTATAATCCATTCCGAGTATGTGATACGTCGTTATGGATAGCATTTGAAGACCGGTGTTGAAGACCGGGTATTTGCGAGAGCGATAGGATGACCTGTCGATTGACTCTGCACCGAGTTGCTCCGGTATTGAGTTCTCCATATGTGATGGGAAATCCGATCGGGATTGTGAATATCCGGATTGCAAGGACTTCTTTGTAAGTGCCTTCTGTAACAGCCCTAGTTTTTAGCTATTTATTTCTTTTAATTTTTTTGTTTTTAGAAATATAATTTATATAAATTATGTTTACCAATATTGTTTAAATATTTAATTTAGAGAATTAAACTCGTTAATTTAATATGATTTTTGTAACTAAATTTAAGAAGAAGAAAAAAAAAAGGAAATTTTTATAATGTATAATGAAGTGAGTGGTAACTAAATGTTTTGGATATTATCATAATATCTGTTGTTATACCCATTCCCTAAAAATAATGAAAAGGAGAAAATTTGTAACATATTAAAGTAGTTAATTAATTATGTTAATTTGGTAGGTTATGACATGCAAATCATGTTGGTGGAATATTCTCAATTTTGACATATTAATTATGTTAGCAGTGAACATTGTTAAGCAATTTAAAACAATGAAACTTACAATCAATTTATTTGATAAATCTACCTTATTCCTAGTTAGCAATTCAAAACTTGAATAAAGGCACATACGGATATTTTAAAATGGAGTTAATGACAATTAATAGATATTTCAAAAAGAAATTTATGACAATTAATAGAGAAATTAATTGTAAAATTTCAGTAGTTGACCAGAATTAATTTATTGAATAATTAATGCAAATTAATAAAATTGATGAAAGATAAATAAGTTAATTCTTTTGGTTAATGGCATGAGGACACGAGGTTAATCCCCATTTTGTAGGAGAAATCTGCCCGTGTAACCAGTCCGGCTACCAGTGCCTACAAAGCGGACGGATTAATGTGAGACGTCGCAGGATTGATAATTAACAAAAAGGGTTAATTAACTAATTAAGTTAGTAACCAAATTTGAGTATGTAATTAAAGGAGGATAATTAATTGGTAATATGGTAATTAATTGAAATCAATTAAGGAGGGTAATTAAAGGGATAAGGTAATCAATTGAAATCAATTAAAGGCAATTAAAGGGGAATTAATTGATTAGAAGAATATGGAAATCAAATTTGCCTTCCTTTGCGCGTGACACAAAATTTTATTCTTTTAACATTTTGACATTTGCCTCTTACCATTTGTTTCTTGAGCATGTCACTGTATTCATTTATTCACGCAGCCTTATCCACAAAAATATCAACTCTTCCAATTGCCATTTTTCCTCTCACCTAAATTAAATGCATTCAAAATTTAATCTTGCCTATCTTTGCAAATTTTCGCATACCCATTATATCTCTCTGTTTCCACTGCGTTTGTTTTGCAATAAATAAATTTTTCGAACCATTGATCAAGTAAATATTTATGTAAGCATTTATTACTTTTGCCTTTTCAGTTAAAAGCTTTTTCATTGCTTACCATAAATCACGCAAGAGCTCAAGTTTTGCTTCCTCAATCAAATCTGTTCAAATTTGCAGTAACGCATGCTTTAAATTTAGATTATAACTGGTATAAATCACGCAAGCTATCTAAAAAAAAAAATCCAAAAGAGTGATATCGTTCAAACATAAAACTGGAAAGAGAAATCAACGCATGCATTTATCACAATTTTCGTGTAGCGTTCAAACAAGAAGAACTGGAAATAAATCTCTTGCCTAAACGCATGCACTCAAAAATCAACGCTTGCATTTATTTCTTACGTTTTCAAACCTGCCTATTTATCTCCCCTTTTTATTTCGCAAGTTTATCTATAAATACTTTGCCTCATTCACATAAGTTTTCATATCTCCTTGTTTGTCCCTCTCTGGTACAAGCTTCTATCAGGTAAATAATTTGCATTGTTTATTTCTTTGCTTCTTCCAATTTTCCTTCCTCCTTCTTGTGTTCTCTGATTTCCTTGCTCGGCTACTTCCCCATCATGCCGTGCCATTTATAAATACATATAGAACTTTGTTAGTAGTAGGCTGGAAGAAATGATATAAATTGATTGTAGGAAGCTAGACTATGGAATTAGTGTAGTTATGATGTAGTTAGTGGTATTGTGGAGTTGGATAAGTGCAGTTTGAAGAGGAAGGCATAGAAAGAAAAAAAAAGAATTACAATTTAATAATGGAGAAGATAAATTGATAAGGAGAAAATGATATGAAATGTTGTTTAATTCAAATAAACAATATTGTATGAATAAATCTTGGGTGAATATAATAAAATGACATTTATTTCAATTTTTAATGGTTGAAATAAATTTAAGATGGTTAAAAATAAATTTAACTACTTATTTGAGAATTTGGGTGGATAAATATCAATGGATTGTATTTATTATGGTTAATAAAAGGATATTGGTGATGTATACCAATAATCACCTTTTAATGTTTAATAATAAAAGTAAAAGAAGAAATAATTTGCCTAAACATGATGAACATGTATGTGAAATAAAGTATTATTTAATGAATTCGAATGTAGTTAGTGGCTACATTTGATTAAATCGAATAATTTGAACAGTATTGTGTTTGTTGCCAATATTGTCATTTTATTTAAATAAATATATATGAGAATGAAAATAATTGATCATGATAAATATGATTAAAAATGTGAGAAATAATTTAATAATGTCTAAACATGTATTTGTTTTGTTTGGGTGCATAACATCTTTTTATTCAATCAATTGTATTAAATTTGCAATTTATTTTGCAATTTATTCAATTTATTTTATGCATGCGTACGGTTGAAGTATGGGCCTAGGATATGTTGAGACGGTTAGCGGGTTGTAGTAGTCGAGCAAGTTGAACTAAATTTCTTTTATTCTATTCGTTCCAGTTGTTCTGAAATTTTGCTTTGACCGTAATTTTTAAATTCGCATACTTGGTATTTGGATCTTATAGATTTAAGTCAAGGCTTTGCATCCGCCGAAGTTTGATCGTGCTTTCCGTTTTTTTTTCCGAAGTAGATACCGTGTTTTATTTAGATCCACTGCAGCGTTTAAGGTGAGTATTCCTCACCAGACATATGTACATATATTTTGTGAATTATCGCAAGTGTATGTGTAAAAAAAAATTTATTTAAATATTATCTGTCTGTAGTATAACGTAGAATGATGAATCCCATTTAAAATTGACACCTCATCAGTTATTATCTGTTGTATTATTTCTGCAGTTATATTATATTATTGTTTATTTACTGCTTAAATCACCACTGCAAGTTCCCTGTTAAATTTAGATTGTTGTGGGCTGAAATGATAGGCCTAAATGATGATTACTGTGCTATTATTATGTTAACTGTTTAACTGTTAACTTGGGATTGCGGGTTTGAAATGATAGAACCCGGGGTTTGTAAATTACGGATTGAAATGATATAAATCCGTATCACTTGACCTAGGCTAGAAAACTATATACAGGCCCGTGGTCCTTATAATATTTTCTGAAATATTTAAAATTATTTTGGAAGTTAAATATTTGATTTAATATCTTTAAAGGATTTTATATTGATTTTGAATGAGTTATAAATGTTAATAAATAAATAAATAAATATTTGAATAAAATTTTGGAATATAACTTATTTTGGAAATTCTGGATTTTTGAAAGGATAAGATTTCAGTTAAGAAATATATATATAAGTTATATTTGGAAATATTTATTAAGTTAAACAATCTACTAAAGCATTTAAATGCTGTCTTTTGAAATTGGACTAGTTTTACCCGTAACTTTAGGTAGCATTTCCTAAGTGCTATAGAATCTGGAATTTGATTGTTTTGAAATTTAAGGAATTTGATAAATTATATTTATGTTTAAGTTTTGGAGACCTTTAAGATATGAGATTTATAACTGGATTTTTCTTAATAAATTTAAGATGAACATTCTAGTGTTAAGTAAATTTTGAAATTATTTAATGGCATAATTTTGGAGTTTTATCTATGGAATTTATGGGAATATTCAAGACGAAATAATAAACACTAATTTGTTGAAAGAAAAATATCCAACCTTAGTTTGAATATTAATACTCCAATTGGATATATATATAGGAATTGAAATGGTCTTGGGAACATGAAGTGATATTTAAATTATGGTTTAAAATAAAGAAATATATTTGTAAAGCTATGTAAATTATCTTCTTTACAAAGTAACCATAAAGTTAAACCATTTATATCCAAACCATTTGTGTTTTGGGAGTTATGTTTTTTTTTAAGAAAAATTTCCAATATATTATGGTTTAAAGGTATAATTCAAATATTTGGTTTCCAGATATTATAAATTTTAAGCAGTATGGTTTTGGAAAAGAACTATATTTGAATATAACGATATCATGTTGTTTTGGGTTTTAAATGATATCGTATTTATAGTTTTGAAATGGAAATGTTTATACTGGTTTTAAAGTATAAATTGTTTTTAAATGACCACGGGTTATAATAACGATGGGTTGGCAAAGAGACCGGGATCGGATATGGACATACTCTCTGTCGATACCGAAAACCACTTTGACCAACCGTGTACGCGGTGGAGATTCCAGAATGAAGTAGGTCGGTGGTGGCGTTTCCTGTAAGGTAAATACGTGGACCCGACTCCCGTGAGTTGGCATAAGGTGGCTAAAACAGGAGCAATTCCAGGCCAATGAGGTCATTCCTCTGATCGGACGCTCCTCTTCGATATTATACTATGATTTTGGATTGATTCGGTGGCCACCTCTATATTTTGATTTTGGGGAGTTAGTCCGAGGTGGGCGGTAACTGCGGCTACGCGTTTCCACCAGCCTGGATAGCAATTGGTATATCTACCCTGGCATTGCCTAGTTGTGCCGTGTCATCTACCATACCGAGCCTTGTACGAGTTTAGATTTCTCCCGTAGCCCGTGTGGTATCCTCTAGTTGCTTCCCGATCAGGAGGAGCTATGATATTGGATGGACTACTGGGACTATTACGTGTTAAGGTGGAAAATGTAAAGCCTTAATGCTATTTAAAAGTATGTTTATTTTATAAATAGACACTATTATAATAGCGCAATATACTACATAGTAAATAGTTTGACGGATCCTTAGAGGATGGGCGGTCCCAAGCATCCTTTAAGTTACTTGCTCTATATTACAGTACACTTGAATTAGCTTACATTATATAAGTATGTATGTCCTGACTCGAGTGTTATGTTTTATTTTTCGCTCGGGTCAGCCTGAGTTGCAGCTTCAATTTCTTCTCCGTAGCTAGGACACTCAGTAGATCATTCGCGCTGCTGGAAGTTGTTTCAGCCTTTATCTTTTCTGGAATTCAAGACTTTGAAGACTCTATCTCTATTTATGTCTTAAAATTTGTATTGAGGATTATAGACAATGTAAGTTTTGTTTTGTTGAAGTTATATCAGTGGCTTCATGAACCACTAAATTTTTAATTTCCGCTGCGAGATTCTGATATCTGTGTATGTGATTCTGTGATCTATTTATTGTATATTCTGAGTTTTGCCAAATTTATTCTACAACGCAGTATTTTGAACAATTCAAGTCCGACAATGTGCGGATGCGAATGGTTGAAAATATTGGGTCGTTACATTTGGTATCAGAGCTTTGGTTCTAGGCAAAACTTAGAATGTATGGTAAATTTGATTTACAGAATCACGTTCATTCGAGATTGAACCACTCTCTTTTCGAATTTTGGAACATTCCCTACGGTTCCAAAGCTCATTCGTATCCCTCACTTTTTCATCTGCTTTAGATTCTGGAGTATCTCATAACTCCACTTCGGATGATCTTTATTGTAAGTTGGCGGTCTCGCCATTATTCTAATAAAGGGGTGAAACTCCTTTACCATTAGCATTGATTCACCGGAGATTTATATTTATCCTCGGTTTATATGCTAGTATCTTTGGTTATTCCAAATTCTATCTCTTCGGATCAAATGTAGATTTACCCCAACCACATCGATATGGCTCTTTAAGTCACGGATGACTAGGTCAAGGTTGTCCGCGACTTATATAGACTTACCCAGTTTCCTTATTCTGATCTTCTGATTTCAATTTATCTTGAATTCTATTTGATTTGAGTTCATCAAATTTGAGTCTCTATCCTGGTTTGAGAAGTTTATTCCTATATTTGAAATTAAAATCTAATATTATATATATGAGTATAATTTTCAAAATTTTATAATTAATTTAACTAGTTGTCAAGAGATAATAGTTTTGATTTTATTTATGGTGTTGTAAGCCATGTGTTTGTCTAATAAATAAGTGAATATAAAACAATGGTTATAAATTAATTTGGAAATAGAAATGAATTTAAAACTAAAACTTGAGAATTAAATTTCTGATGATTTCAAACCTTGTGTTTAAATTTTAAAAGGATGTAATAAGTATTTTTGTATAGAAATTTGTTTCCAAAGAAATTTTAAAATTAGTGCTTTTCTCTTTGTCGCTGGAAAATAATTTCGGTGATGACTGCAGCATCATCGACATTCATTTTCGAGTTTCGAAGTGAAAAGACCATTCTGTAGTCTGGCTACAGTGTTTCCTTGAGATTTTAATTGATTTGAATTTCTAAAGTATGACTTAATATATATAGATATATAATTTAAATTTGATTTGACATATTAGGTATATATATTTAGTTATCTCTAAATGGTTTGAAGGGAATCAGGAATTTAATTCTTAAAGTTTATCTTGAGGAAGGAAAATAAATATAATAACAAAAATTTGAATAAAAAGGTTCCAATTGGAGATAATTAAATTGAAAGTTTTATTTGTATAACACCCAATTTCATTTAATATAACTTACCTTGATTTTCAAAAGTTAACATGTAATTGGATAATATACAATATAAAAGGATTTTATGAATAAAATTTGAGTGGTTATAATAAATATTATACACTTAAATTTTAGTTATAAAAGATTAATGAGGATAAATAAGGAAAAGGAATTTAAGGAATTTTATTCAAATGTCTTAATAATCAAATTAATTTAATATGGAGCCGTAAATCTAACCAAGAGATTTTAATAAAAGGTTATTTCCTGAAATGAATATGTTTGTGTAATAAACAAGGTATCTTTGAATAAGGAAAATATATTTGAAAGGGATATTTTTGGAGTAAGGATTATATATCTTCAAATCATAGTTTAATTGATGTCTAAATAAATAGTTAAGACGTATTCTAATATCACTAAATTTTGATAATTGAGAATTGGTTTTCAAATGGAAATTCAAGGGTAACTTATTGAAGGAATATCTTATTTATAAGATAAGTATTTTTAATAAAGTGTTAGGTTATTTGTTAAAATTCAGAGTTAAGTACATAATAAACTGATTAGGAATACTATTATATCTACTATAGCATATTATGAGTGCTGCTGTTTCTAAAAATAAAATGTTTTGGAAATTTTTTTTTATAAATGAACTTAGGAATATTTCAACCTTGAAATGAATATTGTTTGGCATTGAATTTAAAAGGTATAAATGAAGATTATTTTAAAGGTATTATGATTTTAGTAGCATGATTTCCAAATTTATAAATTTAATGATTTCAAAGCATTATGATTGCAAATTTATTATCTTATTTGTTTTCAAACTATCTTTAAGTGTCCTTGGTTTCCCTATCTGCTACAGAATGAGGAGGCTATTGCTTATACCAGTCTATTTAGAAATCTTTTCTATAATCTTTAAAAATCTTTGTTACTCATCGGGGCCTGAGCACCGCTTACCACCCATAGACCGACGGTCGAACTGAAAAGAGTAAAACCGATTCTAGAAGATCTTCTTCGTGCTTCAAATCCGGAACTATTCGTTTAAAGTTCTTGTTTATCTAGCTTATCTTCCTTTGTTTCTTTTCTTTTGTTCCTTTTCGAGGACGAAAAGTTCTTAAGTGGGGGAGAGTGTAACAGCCCTAGTTTTTAGCTATTTATTTCTTTTAATTTTTTTGTTTTTAGAAATATAATTTATATAAATTATGTTTACCAATATTGTTTAAATATTTAATTTAGAGAATTAAACTCGTTAATTTAATATGATTTTTGTAACTAAATTTAAGAAGAAGAAAAAAAAAAGGAAATTTTTATAATGTATAATGAAGTGAGTGGTAACTAAATGTTTTGGATATTATCATAATATCTGTTGTTATACCCATTCCCTAAAAATAATGAAAAGGAGAAAATTTGTAACATATTAAAGTAGTTAATTAATTATGTTAATTTGGTAGGTTATGACATGCAAATCATGTTGGTGGAATATTCTCAATTTTGACATATTAATTATGTTAGCAGTGAACATTGTTAAGCAATTTAAAACAATGAAACTTACAATCAATTTATTTGATAAATCTACCTTATTCCTAGTTAGCAATTCAAAACTTGAATAAAGGCACATACGGATATTTTAAAATGGAGTTAATGACAATTAATAGATATTTCAAAAAGAAATTTATGACAATTAATAGAGAAATTAATTGTAAAATTTCAGTAGTTGACCAGAATTAATTTATTGAATAATTAATGCAAATTAATAAAATTGATGAAAGATAAATAAGTTAATTCTTTTGGTTAATGGCATGAGGACACGAGGTTAATCCCCATTTTGTAGGAGAAATCTGCCCGTGTAACCAGTCCGGCTACCAGTGCCTACAAAGCGGACGGATTAATGTGAGACGTCGCAGGATTGATAATTAACAAAAAGGGTTAATTAACTAATTAAGTTAGTAACCAAATTTGAGTATGTAATTAAAGGAGGATAATTAATTGGTAATATGGTAATTAATTGAAATCAATTAAGGAGGGTAATTAAAGGGATAAGGTAATCAATTGAAATCAATTAAAGGCAATTAAAGGGGAATTAATTGATTAGAAGAATATGGAAATCAAATTTGCCTTCCTTTGCGCGTGACACAAAATTTTATTCTTTTAACATTTTGACATTTGCCTCTTACCATTTGTTTCTTGAGCATGTCACTGTATTCATTTATTCACGCAGCCTTATCCACAAAAATATCAACTCTTCCAATTGCCATTTTTCCTCTCACCTAAATTAAATGCATTCAAAATTTAATCTTGCCTATCTTTGCAAATTTTCGCATACCCATTATATCTCTCTGTTTCCACTGCGTTTGTTTTGCAATAAATAAATTTTTCGAACCATTGATCAAGTAAATATTTATGTAAGCATTTATTACTTTTGCCTTTTCAGTTAAAAGCTTTTTCATTGCTTACCATAAATCACGCAAGAGCTCAAGTTTTGCTTCCTCAATCAAATCTGTTCAAATTTGCAGTAACGCATGCTTTAAATTTAGATTATAACTGGTATAAATCACGCAAGCTATCTAAAAAAAAAAATCCAAAAGAGTGATATCGTTCAAACATAAAACTGGAAAGAGAAATCAACGCATGCATTTATCACAATTTTCGTGTAGCGTTCAAACAAGAAGAACTGGAAATAAATCTCTTGCCTAAACGCATGCACTCAAAAATCAACGCTTGCATTTATTTCTTACGTTTTCAAACCTGCCTATTTATCTCCCCTTTTTATTTCGCAAGTTTATCTATAAATACTTTGCCTCATTCACATAAGTTTTCATATCTCCTTGTTTGTCCCTCTCTGGTACAAGCTTCTATCAGGTAAATAATTTGCATTGTTTATTTCTTTGCTTCTTCCAATTTTCCTTCCTCCTTCTTGTGTTCTCTGATTTCCTTGCTCGGCTACTTCCCCATCATGCCGTGCCATTTATAAATACATATAGAACTTTGTTAGTAGTAGGCTGGAAGAAATGATATAAATTGATTGTAGGAAGCTAGACTATGGAATTAGTGTAGTTATGATGTAGTTAGTGGTATTGTGGAGTTGGATAAGTGCAGTTTGAAGAGGAAGGCATAGAAAGAAAAAAAAAGAATTACAATTTAATAATGGAGAAGATAAATTGATAAGGAGAAAATGATATGAAATGTTGTTTAATTCAAATAAACAATATTGTATGAATAAATCTTGGGTGAATATAATAAAATGACATTTATTTCAATTTTTAATGGTTGAAATAAATTTAAGATGGTTAAAAATAAATTTAACTACTTATTTGAGAATTTGGGTGGATAAATATCAATGGATTGTATTTATTATGGTTAATAAAAGGATATTGGTGATGTATACCAATAATCACCTTTTAATGTTTAATAATAAAAGTAAAAGAAGAAATAATTTGCCTAAACATGATGAACATGTATGTGAAATAAAGTATTATTTAATGAATTCGAATGTAGTTAGTGGCTACATTTGATTAAATCGAATAATTTGAACAGTATTGTGTTTGTTGCCAATATTGTCATTTTATTTAAATAAATATATATGAGAATGAAAATAATTGATCATGATAAATATGATTAAAAATGTGAGAAATAATTTAATAATGTCTAAACATGTATTTGTTTTGTTTGGGTGCATAACATCTTTTTATTCAATCAATTGTATTAAATTTGCAATTTATTTTGCAATTTATTCAATTTATTTTATGCATGCGTACGGTTGAAGTATGGGCCTAGGATATGTTGAGACGGTTAGCGGGTTGTAGTAGTCGAGCAAGTTGAACTAAATTTCTTTTATTCTATTCGTTCCAGTTGTTCTGAAATTTTGCTTTGACCGTAATTTTTAAATTCGCATACTTGGTATTTGGATCTTATAGATTTAAGTCAAGGCTTTGCATCCGCCGAAGTTTGATCGTGCTTTCCGTTTTTTTTTCCGAAGTAGATACCGTGTTTGATTTAGATCCACTGCAGCGTTTAAGGTGAGTATTCCTCACCAGACATATGTACATATATTTTGTGAATTATCGCAAGTGTATGTGTAAAAAAAAATTTATTTAAATATTATCTGTCTGTAGTATAACGTAGAATGATGAATCCCATTTAAAATTGACACCTCATCAGTTATTATCTGTTGTATTATTTCTGCAGTTATATTATATTATTGTTTATTTACTGCTTAAATCACCACTGCAAGTTCCCTGTTAAATTTAGATTGTTGTGGGCTGAAATGATAGGCCTAAATGATGATTACTGTGCTATTATTATGTTAACTGTTTAACTGTTAACTTGGGATTGCGGGTTTGAAATGATAGAACCCGGGGTTTGTAAATTACGGATTGAAATGATATAAATCCGTATCACTTGACCTAGGCTAGAAAACTATATACAGGCCCGTGGTCCTTATAATATTTTCTGAAATATTTAAAATTATTTTGGAAGTTAAATATTTGATTTAATATCTTTAAAGGATTTTATATTGATTTTGAATGAGTTATAAATGTTAATAAATAAATAAATAAATATTTGAATAAAATTTTGGAATATAACTTATTTTGGAAATTCTGGATTTTTGAAAGGATAAGATTTCAGTTAAGAAATATATATATAAGTTATATTTGGAAATATTTATTAAGTTAAACAATCTACTAAAGCATTTAAATGCTGTCTTTTGAAATTGGACTAGTTTTACCCGTAACTTTAGGTAGCATTTCCTAAGTGCTATAGAATCTGGAATTTGATTGTTTTGAAATTTAAGGAATTTGATAAATTATATTTATGTTTAAGTTTTGGAGACCTTTAAGATATGAGATTTATAACTGGATTTTTCTTAATAAATTTAAGATGAACATTCTAGTGTTAAGTAAATTTTGAAATTATTTAATGGCATAATTTTGGAGTTTTATCTATGGAATTTATGGGAATATTCAAGACGAAATAATAAACACTAATTTGTTGAAAGAAAAATATCCAACCTTAGTTTGAATATTAATACTCCAATTGGATATATATATAGGAATTGAAATGGTCTTGGGAACATGAAGTGATATTTAAATTATGGTTTAAAATAAAGAAATATATTTGTAAAGCTATGTAAATTATCTTCTTTACAAAGTAACCATAAAGTTAAACCATTTATATCCAAACCATTTGTGTTTTGGGAGTTATGTTTTTTTTTAAGAAAAATTTCCAATATATTATGGTTTAAAGGTATAATTCAAATATTTGGTTTCCAGATATTATAAATTTTAAGCAGTATGGTTTTGGAAAAGAACTATATTTGAATATAACGATATCATGTTGTTTTGGGTTTTAAATGATATCGTATTTATAGTTTTGAAATGGAAATGTTTATACTGGTTTTAAAGTATAAATTGTTTTTAAATGACCACGGGTTATAATAACGATGGGTTGGCAAAGAGACCGGGATCGGATATGGACATACTCTCTGTCGATACCGAAAACCACTTTGACCAACCGTGTACGCGGTGGAGATTCCAGAATGAAGTAGGTCGGTGGTGGCGTTTCCTGTAAGGTAAATACGTGGACCCGACTCCCGTGAGTTGGCATAAGGTGGCTAAAACAGGAGCAATTCCAGGCCAATGAGGTCATTCCTCTGATCGGACGCTCCTCTTCGATATTATACTATGATTTTGGATTGATTCGGTGGCCACCTCTATATTTTGATTTTGGGGAGTTAGTCCGAGGTGGGCGGTAACTGCGGCTACGCGTTTCCACCAGCCTGGATAGCAATTGGTATATCTACCCTGGCATTGCCTAGTTGTGCCGTGTCATCTACCATACCGAGCCTTGTACGAGTTTAGATTTCTCCCGTAGCCCGTGTGGTATCCTCTAGTTGCTTCCCGATCAGGAGGAGCTATGATATTGGATGGACTACTGGGACTATTACGTGTTAAGGTGGAAAATGTAAAGCCTTAATGCTATTTAAAAGTATGTTTATTTTATAAATAGACACTATTATAATAGCGCAATATACTACATAGTAAATAGTTTGACGGATCCTTAGAGGATGGGCGGTCCCAAGCATCCTTTAAGTTACTTGCTCTATATTACAGTACACTTGAATTAGCTTACATTATATAAGTATGTATGTCCTGACTCGAGTGTTATGTTTTATTTTTCGCTCGGGTCAGCCTGAGTTGCAGCTTCAATTTCTTCTCCGTAGCTAGGACACTCAGTAGATCATTCGCGCTGCTGGAAGTTGTTTCAGCCTTTATCTTTTCTGGAATTCAAGACTTTGAAGACTCTATCTCTATTTATGTCTTAAAATTTGTATTGAGGATTATAGACAATGTAAGTTTTGTTTTGTTGAAGTTATATCAGTGGCTTCATGAACCACTAAATTTTTAATTTCCGCTGCGAGATTCTGATATCTGTGTATGTGATTCTGTGATCTATTTATTGTATATTCTGAGTTTTGCCAAATTTATTCTACAACGCAGTATTTTGAACAATTCAAGTCCGACAATGTGCGGATGCGAATGGTTGAAAATATTGGGTCGTTACACCTTCGGTTCTGTTCGAGCCCGGAACAGACTTGTATGGATTGTATGTCTGACATTACAAATTGAGATATAAAGCCGATTTCTTTCAAATATATTTCTGTTGGTGGCGGAGAATTTATTCTTTTAGCTTAACACCCTTCTCTGAGACGTACGAGCTCAGAGGTTATGTAGTTGAATGTTATCAGCGATATATTCCCAATTTGGTAATGTGACATGCTGAGTGTTGCTGTAAATGATCATTGTGTTGATTATTTGTGATAGGATCGTTTATTTGATCGTCTATCCCGGTGATCATTTCTATGATCATTTGTTGACCCAAAGCATGGCTTTTGTATAAAGTATGTTTTTGTGGACGTGACTTCGTCGAGCCTCACACCCCGTGAATGGTCAAAACAGGAAAGAAGCAGCAAGGTTATGAGGGGTAGCGCCCTTTAGGATGTGTGCATTTCCTTCTAGAAAAGGGTGGTATCATGGTATGGAGCGCAGATACTTACTCATGTTGAAAACACTTTGTTATGATTGTGTGAATTGATTACGAGTGCTCGGTGAAAGGTCCCAAAGGACCGGGGGATGGCATATTCGGTCAGTTGTTACTCAGTTAGGGGTAACCCGGCCTTGTGTTGGTAGAGATCCGGTTTGGTTCTCGGGGATGTCCATCCAGAGGCATTCTCATGTGGCAATGGGAAGTTCCTTGGCCTGATCATTCGTTGGAAATCCAAAGAAACAATACGATCTTGTACGGTATTAGTTGTAGAACCTATCATTCACTTATGGTGGCGCCCCACTGTTTGGATGGTAGCTATAGTAGGCATAGTTCGGAATGTCTATGTTGGCTAAGATTTATATTCTACTTTCGAAATGAATTTTTCCTACACTATGCACTAATAATAATATCAAATGTTCTTTTTAATACGTATCAAGCATCTTTAACTATCATAAGGAGAAATCTCCTCCGATTCTGCGTTTGCATTGTGTGTGTGTGCGGGAGGCCTTATGGTAGTCTCATTTTTAAAAGCATTGCGAATTGAATTTAAAAATATTCCTCTATTTTGATTTTAAAGTAAATAAACTGTTTTGAGTTCTCACACCAGTCACATGACTGATCCGGAGTTTATTGTTTCTTTCCTAAACTCTGGGTGCTCATTATTTTCTACACGAGCAGTCTAGAGTTGGGTTTTTCAGATAATTAGATATAGTGGATTATCTAGAGTTAGTTCAGTCTTTGGATCGCACCAGTCTTGCTGAGCTTGGTGCATCGTTATTGGGGGTTCGAGCTATTGCTGGATTGATTCTTGGAAATGGAGTTGCAGTTATTTTTGGAGTTCTTCCTTGAAGACTATTTTAGAGTTATTTGTTCTGCTGCTAGATGTTATCTATTTTTCTTTTCCGCTGCTATTTTATTGTATTATATCTCTGATGTATATTGATATCTATTGGATCATCTGTTGTATCAGATATTGTATCAAAGCTGTATATCAATGTATTATTCTTTTATTCCGCTGTGTTGTTTACTTAATGGTTGTTATAAGCTCCGGCGAATCGGATTTGAACGGTCGAATCTATGGCATTCGAATACAATTTGAAGTATGGATGTCGATTTTCGAGCGAGCAAAATTCGAAACGTCACATTTGGTATCAGAGCTAAGGTGAAACTTTAGCTCAGGAGTATAACACATTAAGTAGCTCATTAGAGATAGGGTGAAGTATACCCTAGAATGAGTAATCCCTAAGATATCCGTTTGAATGCCTCAGTAAATTCTCTTGCTATTTACTGATAGTAAGTATGAGTGCAAGAAGAGAACGAGATAGGGGACAAGGGAATACGACTATAAATGGTCGATGCCCTGCAACAGTGGAAACAAACTTTCTATATCAATCTCTTTTGATTCATCTTTTCAAATTCTTTTGATTTCTTCGTGACAGCTCCAGAAGAAGTTTCGATATGATGGTGGCTCTACGATTCGTTATAGAAAATCCTTATCTTTATCGATTTCTTATCAGTTTCTGATTTAAACTTTAATGAATATGAATTTAAAATTTGAGATTGAAAATTTTAAATAAATTAGAAATTTTAAATTGAGTTAAAATTGAATAATAGAATATGAAGGATAAATTGAATTGTATCGATAAAGCGATTTCGTTTAAAATCAAATTTTGAAATTCTGTTGTAATTTCTTAGGTTGGTCGAAGTCCGAAGAGGGACAAACTGGTATATATTTTGAGATATTCCAACTTGAATTTGGAATTCATATCTTGAGTTTGAGGAATTATAGGAGATCGAATCTATCTATCTCTTTGTTGTTTTCGTGCTTGCGAATTTCGAGGACGAAATTCTTTTAAGGGGGAAGTTTGTAACGACCCTAGATTTTAAATTAATTTAAATTGATAATTTAGTTTAATTTATGAATAAAAATTGTGAAAATAATTGGTAACTAATATAAAATTTTAGTTAAATTTTAAATAATCGAGGATTAATTTGGATATTTGAAAATGAACTTATAGTTACATAAAATATGACGAAACATAAAACAAAGTAAAAACAAGTTTGGCAATGCAAAATAAAGTATTCAAACAAAAAAATACAAAGTATGCAAGACAAAGACAAGAAACATAAACAAAGCAAAGTTGAATACGTATAGGCTGGAAAGAAGTAAAAGAAAAAAAAGAAAAATATTATATGTGGGTAGCTTGCAAAAGAAACAAACAAGTTACAAAATTATATTCAGTATGTACACTTAAAACAATACAAAGGCAAATGAAAGTGTTTAAAACAAATATAAAACAAAACAAAGTATAAGCTGATGACAGTGTAAGCTAATGAAATAAGACATGAAAAATTATTCATTTGTTCAAGTAATCAATGCAAGTCAAAATTGTATCTCTCAGCCACCAAGTTAATTAATGCAGCCACCACAATCTCATCAGGCAAGAAAAAAAAAATGCAGGCTGAAGTAAACAATAGCCAAAAGAAGAAAATCATGCAAAATCAAATGTTGTTAGCCGAGATCTTGTTTCATAAAACAAATGAAAATACAAGTACAAAATAGAAACATATATACCAACAACCATCATTTCAGCCAAAACAAAGAAGTATATAATATCATTAGCTGTAATCAAGTACAAGCAAATTGTAACTTCTCCATAATGCAAGCAACTTCACCCATGTTATTGTACAAACAAACATACCCTGCTGTACAAATATGATATCAACCAGTAAAGTTTTCTTTGATATATATTAGCCTTATCACTTCGGTTCTTCAAAGATGAGTAACTTCAAAAGTAAATGCCAGTGCAAAGTATCTCTGGAAAATAAAATAAAGTTGCAGGAAACAAAAATCAAAGTAAAAGGAAAAAAAATATGCAGGCTCAAATTTCTTCTCTGCTCCTTGTTCTTGTTCTCTGCCTTATTCAAGATCCAGGTGAGTAACTAAATTAAAATCCAACTAAGTAAATCTATATTTGATGGTCAATATGTTTGAGTTTGAAGTTGCTTAGTATGTGTATATATATACGTAAATTGTTCTCTGTCTATATATATATGCAGATGGGTATGTCTGTATATGCTGAAACTTTTTTTTTTCCTTCCTTGCTTAAGAACATATGGTCTGATCAACAAATTCAAATATCAAACTACTTGATTTTTGATGGGCCTTGGTTTCAAAAGCAAACATGTTTGTTTAAGTATTGGTTATTATTTAAAAATTGTTTCAAGTAAAATAAAAGTGTATCTGTTAATAAAGATTTGGATTATACAGAGCAAACTTCAAATGCTGATAATGTTAAGTGTTTCGAAACTTTGATTTACTTATATAACCTGAATTCATACTTGAAAATAGAATTTTTAAAAGTAAAATAGGAATTTTTAGTCAATAATACTAGTAGCAGTTCAGAGATGAACTGGGAAAGGTTTTGGAGCGAATTATGGTGATCTACTTGGATGGAGTGGTTGGGTTCGTGTCTGGGGATGGAGGAGTAAGCAGTGGTGCTGGGAAAAATAGTGGAATGGTCGGCAGACCATCATGGTGGCCGAAAATCGCCGAGCTAGGGTTTAAGCTCTAAATTTTGTCACAGTAGGAAATCTCATCAGTGTCGCTTCATTTTTGCATCGGGATTCGTGGGACCAGGTGGGAATGTGGCGTCAGACATTGGGGAGGGTTCGTGTGTGTTCGTGCGTTCTCCGGTGGCGTGAGTGGCGGTGAAGAGGTTGAAGTCCAACTGTGGTGAGTAACAGGTTTCGAGCAAAATGCCTAAATTTCGATTCAGATTTCTTTGAGGCGATTCGAATTTGATTTTCGTGCCTACGCGACATTTGGAACTTGTCGATGATACTGGTGATTGCCGGAGGTCGGCCCCGCCTCCGTGCACGTGCACGGCATGGTGAACCATGTCAGTGTCGATGATGGCATCTGACTCGTGACGTGCTCGAGTTTTGAGGTGGGTCGCTTCGGGGTTTTGATCGCACATAGATTTTGAACCTGATGCTTTAATTTATAGCTTAGGTAAAACTTAAACTACAGGAAAGAAAAAAAAGAAAAAAAAAAGAGGGGAGAAGAAGAAGAACTACAGGAAACTCGGGAGGATGGGGTGATTAACTCGAAGTGTAACTCGAGTTTTAAATAGGGGAAGTCTCGAGTTTTTTTTTCTAACTGAAGTATAAAATAAAAAAATAAAATATAAAGTAGTTAAGCAATTTGTGTTTCAATAGGATTTAAGCATTTGAATTTAATAAATGTTTAACAGCTTAAGTTTTTAATTTTCTTAATTAATGCTTAACAATGTTTTAAACACTTAATTATTATTTTAAATTAAGTAAATACTTTAAGTTAAATATAAAATTTATTGACATTAAAGTTTTGTAGTTAATAATAATTTGATTTTCAAAATTTAAAGAAGAGCTTTAAATTGACTATTAAGAAGAATAATTAATATAAATTGTTTTAGTATCCAATTAATTAACTAACAAATGTTTTGAAATAATTTAGTATTAAACTTTAATTAATCAATGTTCTAGTATGGAAATGATTCCAAGTATTTAAATTTAATAGATTCAAATGATAAAACTAAGTAGATTGGCTTAAAAACTTTTCTTATATAAGAAATAAATGTTATTTACATTCATTTTTAAGAATTATAAAGTGAACTTCAAAATGGAACTTATGTTTAAAAGAATAATCATTTTTGAATTTTAAATCCCAAATGCAATTTAAACCTAAATTTAAAGTGTAATGTTTAAAATACACTTAAATGTGAATGAAATCATTAATGAAGAAATTAATTATCTTAGAGATAATTAAGAAGAAAATATATATGATTTAACCAATAAGGAAATTAAAGAATGATTTACTTAATTTTATAAATAAATAATTAAGGATTAATCACTTATTGTAATTAAATTTGGATATTTTGATTAATTAAAGTTAATTTATTTTAATTAATTTAAGAAAATCATTAGATAAATTGGTAACATATGATTTGGAATTTATAAATCAGAATTGGATAATAAATTCATAAGTAATTAATTAAATTGGAAATGAATTGAATTAATTAGAAAATTAATTTAACTAATCCTGTTTATAAATGATTATTAAATGCTTGACCTTACTTATGAATGATTGTATTGTATGAGATGCTTTGAATTGATTGCCCTAACTGATCTGTGACATTTTGTTTTGTGGATTGAATTGAGTATTTTATTCATTTATTGATGATACATCTGCATATTATCTGTGAATTGTGAATAGAAGATAAGCGTTATACTTTATATCGCTTATTAACTATATTTCTGTGTTTTATCTGTGATGATTGAATGATGTTGCACTATTGTGTTAAACCCCTGGACCACACTTATACACACACCAATATGGATTTCACGAGGAAATCGATTAAGTCACAGATTTTGAAATGATTTTTAAAGTTGAATATTTTAATTCAAATGTTTTGGAAATGGATTGGGTTTAAAGTGAAAAGATTTTTGAAATGGAATTTCAAAGATGAAATTTATTTTGAATAACTTGATTAAGTTTTGGAATCTAAATATTTTGATTTAAAATTTGAATTCGATACTTGAAATTGAATTCTATGATTTGAAACTAGGGATTAACTAGTTATATATGAGTCAAACCATTTTTGAAGTGTTGTTTTTGGGAATTTGAATTAACCCAAAGGATTTAACTTGTATAAATAAGATCGAATTTCTTCGAAACGAAAACTACTTGTTTTCAAATAATAACAGCTTTCATTTAAAGAAAGGATCTCCCAATTATGTTGAAAGGGTTTCAAGCTGAAATAGAATTGAAATGTTTTGAAAGCTATGAAATAAATCTTTGATTCAAAGACCGAATGAGTTAATCCAACTTGAATTGAAATTGTTTTTGAAAGGCTATGAATGAATCTTTGGAAATGATTTTGAAAGCTATAAGTTAAATCTTTGATTTAAAGATTTAACGAGTTAATCCAATTAAATTGGAATTGTTTTGAAATCCAGGAATGAATCTTTGAGAAACTAGGTGAACTTTATGAAATAAATCTTTTTGTTTTAAAAGATTGGAAATGGTAATTTGTTAAACCATTTGAAAGAAAAACTTTGGATTATTAAGTTGTGACTTAATTGAAATTCCTTATGCATATGTTTTAAATGTTGCGCTTACTATTCGGGTTAGCCGGGAAAGGACCTTTTGGGTCGTATAACCCATTCCGAGTATGTGATACGTCGTTATGGATAGCATTTGAAGACCGGTGTTGAAGACCGGGTATTTGCGAGAGCGATAGGATGACCTGTCGATTGACTCTGCACCGAGTTGCTCCGGTATTGAGTTCTCCATATGTGATGGGAAATCCGATCGGGATTGTGAATATCCGGATTGCAAGGACTTCTTTGTAAGTGCCTTCGGTTCTGTTCGAGCCCGGAACAGACTTGTATGGATTGTATGTCTGACATTACAAATTGAGATATAAAGCCGATTTCTTTCAAATATATTTCTGTTGGTGGCGGAGAATTTATTCTTTTAGCTTAACACCCTTCTCTGAGACGTACGAGCTCAAAGGTTATGTAGTTGAATGTTATCAGCGATATATTCCCAATTTGGTAATGTGACATGCTGAGTGTTGCTGTAAATGATCATTGTGTTGATTATTTGTGATAGGATCGTTTATTTGATCGTCTATCCTGGTGATCATTTCTATGATCATTTGTTGACCCAAAGCATGGCTTTTGTATAAAGTATGTTTTTGTGGACGTGACTTCGTCGAGCCTCACACCCCGTGAATGGTCAAAACAGGAAAGAAGCAGCAAGGTTATGAGGGGTAGCGCCCTTTAGGATGTGTGCATTTCCTTCAAGAAAAGGGTGGTATCATGGTATGGAGCCCAGATACTTACTCATGTTGAAAACACTTTGTTATGATTGTGTGAATTGATTACGAGCGCTCGGTGAAAGGTCCCAAAGGACCGGGGGATGGCATATTCGGTCAGTTGTTACTCAGTTAGGGGTAACCCGGCCTTGTGTTGGTAGAGATCCGGTTTGGTTCTCGGGGATGTCCATCCAGAGGCATTCTCATGTGGCAATGGGAAGTTCCTTGGCCTGATCATTCGTTGGAAATCCAAAGAAACAATACGATCTTGTACGGTATTAGTTGTAGAACCTATCATTCACTTATGGTGGCGCCCCACTGTTTGGATGGTAGCTATAGTAGGCATAGTTCGGAATGTCTATGTTGGCTAAGATTTATATTCTACTTTCGAAATGAATTTTTCCTACACTATGAACTAATAATAATATCAAATGTTCTTTTTAATACGTATCAAGCATCTTTAACTATCATAAGGAGAAATCTCCTCCGATTCTGCGTTTGCATTGTGTGTGTGTGCGGGAGGCCTTATGGTAGTCTCATTTTTAAAAGCATTGCGAATTGAATTTAAAAATATTCCTCTATTTTGATTTTAAAGTAAATAAACTGTTTTGAGTTCTCACACCAGTCACATGACTGATCCGGAGTTTATTGTTTCTTTCCTAAACTCTGGGTGCTCATTATTTTCTACACGAGCAGTCTAGAGTTGGGTTTTTCAGATAATTAGATATAGTGGATTATCTAGAGTTAGTTCAGTCTTTGGATCGCACCAGTCTTGCTGAGCTTGGTGCATCGTTATTGGGGGTTCGAGCTATTGCTGGATTGATTCTTGGAAATGGAGTTGCAGTTATTTTTGGAGTTCTTCCTTGAAGACTATTTTAGAGTTATTTGTTCTGCTGCTAGATGCTATCTATTTTTCTTTTCCGCTGCTATTTTATTGTATTATATCTCTGATGTATATTGATATCTATTGGATCATCTGTTGTATCAGATATTGTATCAAAGCTGTATATCAATGTATTATTCTTTTATTCCGCTGTGTTGTTTACTTACTGGTTGTTATAAGCTCCGGCGAATCGGATTTGAACGGTCGAATCTATGGCATTCGAATACAATTTGAAGTATGGATGTCGATTTTCGAGCGGGCAAAATTCGAAACGTCACAACTACAGTTTCAAGGATCTGATTCAAACCAAACAAAGCAAGCTTCAGATCATTTCAAAATATAAAGTGCTAGAAACAAAATCAAATACAAATTCCTGGAACAAGAAGACTGTTCTCTGCTTCATTAATCCGGTGAGTAATTTAAAAAAAACAATTTTAAACCTGATCTTATGTTTGATGTTTATTGAAGTAATATAGTATATTATGTTTGTATAAATGCATAGATGTGAATGTATATGTATATAGTTTGATACCTATGAAATATTTGAAAATCTGTAAAGATATGTTCTCTATTCTTATACCGGGCTTGATTTTATTAAAAAAGAATTCATAGCTTCCCATATATTGGATTATAGGCTAGGATTTGTAAAGATAAATTGACTCTAACAGTTTAATTTACATTTTAAAATTTGTTTCAAAAATTTATACTTAGCAATTATCTCTAAAATAGTAAATATCAGTGATGATCTTAATATTTGATGAAAATCAATCAAGCTATAAATTTCTGATTATATAATGTGAATCGTAGTACAAAATCATGAATTTTGATATAACTATCCATAATTTTAGGCATGTGATAGTCGAGATACTTAGTGTTGATCAAATTTGGGTATTTGGTCGATTGCCAACGATCGGCGGCAGGGGGAGGATCGAGATTTAGGCTGGAGGTGGTGTGGAAGTTAGGAATTGATGGAAAAATAGGTAGGGAATTTTCTGATGAATGAAGAAGCCAGGGTAAGGCGATCTAGGGTTTGTGAACCTTTTTCTGTCAGGGTTGAAATCGAGGTGATCTTGACGACAGTGGTGCATCGAGCTCGAACGCGAGGTGGGGAATCATGATGTGGTGATGTGGTGCTGCTCTGGGAGAAGAGCCGGGGGTTCCCGTCGACGAGATCGTCGGCAATAGGAGATTTTTTCGATCCGGTTTTATTTCTGTTGGGTGCCATGGTGCTCGATTTCATTTCGCTGATGGGTTCGTCGATCAGGGTGATCGAGGGGGTCAGCAAGGTCGGGGTCTTCATGTCGAGGGTCGCGGTGATGATCATCGGTGATCGGAACCAGCATGCACATGCATGGTGATCATTTGTATATCTGGTCTTATTTGCGTGGAGAAGAAGAGTTTGGTACGGGATTTTCTCGAGAAATTCTCGTGTTCGACTCGAAGATGTTGAGGAAGGGGTAGCCTCGTGTGTTGTCTCGAGTTTCATTTGGTTTTGTCTCGGGGTTGCTAGATAAGCAAGTTTGGTTTTAAAAAAAAAATTAACCAGATTTTGGAACTAAAGTAAACATGGATAGTTTTATAAAAGGCAAAGCAAATTCAAGTTTTCAAGTTTAAAGGAAGGTACAAAGTTTAAAGGCAAAATAAAATAAGTTTCAAAGTTAAAGTGTTTGTTAAGTTTTCCAAAGTAAAATGTTTAACAAGCATTTAAAAGCTATTATTAGTTTTTAAAAGGGAATGTTGGGCCACGTTTAAAAATATATTTAAAGGATTGAGGTTAATCAAGTTTTCAAAATAGTTTATTAAATAAGTTTTTGGACAATTTCAAAGTTTAAATTTAATGATTAAATGTTTTAAATTTGTTTCGTTTCAAGAAATTATGTACTTGACTAATTTTGTAATTAGGTTTAATGATGTAATTTAGTAATTTATTAAGATAAAGAGTTTATCTTTAATTGATTTAGGTTGTGATTAATTAAATTAATTAAAAGTTAATTACTTAATGTAATTAATAATGGTTAATTAATTTATGTTATAATCAAAGTATAATTACTTAAGGAAGTAATTAAAGAATTGTAAATGAGTGTAATTAATGTAAGGGTCATTAACTAATGATTAAGAGATAATTAATTAATGTAATTAATTTAAGAAATTGGTTTAATTAATTAAGGATAGTTGATTACTTGGTTAATTAAGGATTAATTAATCTAAGTAATTAAAAGTAATTAATTGAAGAGTAATTAATTAATGGAAGTAATTAAAGGGATTAATTACTCAATGTTATTAATTAAATTAATGTGATTAATTTAAGTTAATTAATTAGTTTAATTAATTAAAGATAATCACTTGATGATTAATTAAGTATAATTACTTAATGTAATTAATGAAGTGTAATTACATAGTGTAAGTAATTAATGGGTAATAACTAGGTGTAACTAATTAAGGGGAATTACTTGATGGAAAGTTATTAAAAGAGTAATTAATTAGTGGAAGTAATTAAGGGTTAATTACTCAGTGTAATTAATTAAAGGATTAATTAATGTAATTAATCAAGGAATTACTTTAATTAATGTAAGTAATTAAGGGTAGTTAATTATTGTATTGATATCAATTAGAGATTAATGAATGTGATTAATTAAAGATTAATTATTACATGTATTAGAAGAATGATTAATTAATGAAAGTAATTAAAGGATCATTAAATAATGAAATTAATGAAAATAATTAAAGAGTTAGTTAATGAATGAATGTGATTAATTAAAGGATAATTAATCGATGAAGTGATTATAGTATAATTAATTAATGTAATTAATTATGGATCAGTGTAATTGATTGTAGTTAATTAATTAATGAAGATAATTAAAGGTTAATTAATGTGAATGGTTAGAGGATAATTAATTTGTGAAACTAATTAAAGGCTAATTACTTACTTGTAATTAAAGAATAATTAATCAAGGATGATTAATTTAGATGGATAATTAAAGGATGATTAATTAATTGGTTTATAACTAATTAATGTTAAGTAAGCAGGATTAAGGTAATCCAAGTAAGTAAAGTTGGTAATTAATTTAATTGGAGATTAATTAAATTAACTAAGAATTAATCAATCTTGCTTGTGAATATTTGGATGTTATTGGATGCCTTGGATTATGTGATATCTCTGATATTTGATATAGGTTGCTCTGTGATATGAGATGTGTTAGTTGAACTGTGATGATATGGATTATCTATCTGTGATATTGTGAACTATCTATCTGTGTGAATATAGATAATATATTAAACTGTTTAAACCCTTAAAACAACTTGGCCTTAAAAGACGGCGTTTTGGATTTCGGTGAGACCGGGATTAGATTTGCTTCAGTACAGCATGATAGGGGGTTCTCACTTCGCGTTTGGTGGCGAGCGGGAGACTCTTACCCCTACATGTCCATGAGAGGTTGTATAAGGCCTTGGGTTGGTTGCGAGTCGAGTTGCTGGCCATAAAAGCAAATTCGAGGTACCACTGCATGCCATGGCGGAGAGCGGCCGCTTTCGATGGTTGAAAAGCCTAGACCGTTACATTGTGGTATCAGAGCGCTTGGTTAAGATAATACCTAGGCTTTGAAGAGATATATTTCTTGAGAAATCGTACTTATATATATATATATATATATATATATATATATATACCTACTTTGTTGGGTTACTTGTCCGGGTTTTCCGACATGAGTTCTAAAGGTAGGACGGGTAGTGGTGTGTGTAGCATGACTAACAATAGATGAAGCCCGAGTGTTGAAGGAGAAAGAGTATCTGCCTGAGCGGTATTAGGCATCTTGAGTAAGCTTTGCAGCATGGTATAAGGATTTCACCAATCTCGGAGGGAAGCCTTTTTAAGATTTAGAGTCCATTATTGAAGTGCAAGTTTGGTTGCGCTCGTGCGAGCGGATTTACAAGAGTTTGGATCAGTCCTAAGTGCTGAAGCAAGTGATGGTATCTTGGCAACCATAGGAAGGAGTTTTATCTATATCGGAGGTGAGACAAGGCTCAGCAAGATGTTTATGCTTGGTTTGGGGCCCGAGTTTCTTGAGAAGATGTCTGCCATCTCAAAGGCTCTTTGTGGAATGGTTGATATGGTTTTGAGTATTGAGGAGCTTATAGATTAGAAGTCTTTGGCACCAGTGGTAGCTCCAAGTGGGAAATTCAATCCGAATTGGAAGAAGCAAGGTGAAGGGAAACCTGGAGGCAGCAGTGTAGCTCGGGGGTGTTTTGTGTGCCGCAGGAAGGTCATCTGGCTAAGCAGTATCCTAGAGGGGGAAATTCAGAAGCAGCGGAATGGACCATCATCTTTTTCTGTTAGGCGAGGTGTTCTTGAAGGATTAGACCTTATTTTGGAAACGGATTAGTTAAACATAAGATGTTCTGATTTGTGAAGAGGAAACAGTATCTTTGGAAATGGAACTGGGAAGGATCCCAAAAGTGACTTGCGATGGTTGAATGTTCTTTTGAGTAATCTTTTGTTTAGGATTGAGGCATCTCTCAGAGGAGTTAGAAGCTACAAAAGTTGTCAGAGATTTTTTAGGTGTCTTTGAAAAAGTCAAAGGTTTGTCCGCATTAGAGATTGATTTTTCATATCGACTTGGTTCTTGGAGCTATACTGGTGGATCAGCTTAGTAGAAGGATGGCTCCTAGAGGGAAGATTTGGTGAAGCAGCCCAGGATTAATCGGATCTAGATTTCTGGCTGGATTTTTGCTGTGGTTTTTTGGCCAAATCAGATAGGTCACTAAGATTTTATGGAATTTGATGGACAATGTTTCCGGGATGTGTTGGACAAGTCTGTGCTTGTGTTCATCGACGACATTCTCATCTTCTTCAGATCAGAGTTGTGTAGCGGAAGAAAGGTGGCAGCTATTCTAGAATAGAGGCAACCTTGGACTCCTCGGAAGTTTGTGTTAGTCTTGGATTAGAGGATTTCTATGGGAAGTTCATTAGAGATCTGAAGACTAGGTTGTCTAGTACACCTGTTCTGGCTACTACGGAATGGAGAAGTAAGTCTGAAATCTACTAATGCTTGTGAAGTAGAGTTGGTGTACTGGATTTCGATGGATCTTGGGAAAAACCATCTTGTTGAGTAAAATCCGGAGATCATCTTATTCTTGGTCCAAATTTGGTCCAAGAGGCATCTGCGAAGATTGAGTTGATCAAGAAGGATGAAGACAGCCCAGGATTGGCAGGAGAGTTTTGTGGATAAGAGACGAAGGAATTCAGAATTCGAAGTCGGAGATTTAATTTTTGGATAAGTTTTCTCCGATCATAGGAGCAATAAGATTTGGTATTTGATAGGGTTTCTCCAATCAAAGGAGTAACAGGATTGGATAAGATTGTAAAGCTAGCTCAGAAGTATATTGGATCTTTCCGTGTTCTCGAAAGGATAAGTATTTTGACCTACATGGTTGAATTGCCAGTTCGGACGGCTTGGATTCATAGTGTATTTCACGTATCTCTAAGGGAGTACGTGTATGATCCATCACTGGTTGTAGAACCAGCAGTTCAGGAGGATTCGGAAGTTGAGTCGGTCTTGTTTGTGGTTTGATATCTTGTTCAGTTTATAGATCATGTTTGAGAAGGAGCTTAGGATCAGAGTAGTGTAGCAAGTTTAGACTCAGTAGAGCGCTTAACCTAGTGTTCGTACCTGAGAAACTCTAGATAGTATTAGGAAGTTCTATCCAGAATTTTGTCTGGATAGTTAGATTTGTTTGTTTGAATGAGTTGGTTGCTATGGTTGCTAATATATGGTTGATAACATATGCTTGCTGTTTTAAATTTTAAAACCTTTGTTGGATTAATAAATTATCTTTACTTTTAAATTTCGGGGATGAAATTCTTTTAAGGGGGAGGAATGTGATGTCCTGAAATTTTAGGCAATATTTATTTGATAACCTCCATTTATAAATATTTTAAATGTGCAATATTGATTTAATAATCAAATTTAACAGAATTTATCTTTTTAAAACTAATAATAATAATTTAATTTGACAAATTTTATTCTTTTCAAAGTTAATAATATTTAATTGATAAAATTTATCTTTCAAAACTAATAAAAATGTATTGCCTAATTATAATATATGTGTATATATATATTGTAATTTGGAAATTATGTTTGGATATAATCTAATACCTTTCAAAAGCTATTTAAAAGATAATCATATATTTTCAAAACACTTAAGGTAAATATTTATTTATTTAAAAATATATATTATATTTTAGATTAAGTTTAAATTTTATACAAGATTAATAAAATAGATTGTTTTAACTTCTTTTTAAATTTGCTTGATTTAAATAAGATTTGTAAATTTAAAAGTTAAAGCATAATTCACAAAACATATAAAAACATATAAGACATAAGGAAATTATTTAATTCTTTTGTTTTAAGATGCTTTCTTTTAAAATTACTTAAGCTTAAATGGTTTATATATATATAAAGGTTTAGGATATTCTTTCTTTTAAAAATATATCATGAACTAAGTATAGTTTATAAATATGTAAAGGTGGTTTGTGTATATATAAACATTTAAAAGCTAATTAATAAAAACATAATAGGTAAAATTATATGAATATAAAAAGATATTTAATAAGGAATTAAGACATAAAAATATTATTACAAAACTTGAATAATTGATTTAATAATAGGTTTTAACATTTGTAAGGGATTTAAAACATACCTTTAACATGTTTAAATTAATTAAGTACTTGTATGACACTTGTGTGATTTTATTTACATGCAATTAACAAATGGCAACTTGTGTTCTTTTAAAAATTTAATTATATATATAACTAAGTATTTTTAAAAGAAACCTATTTTTTCATTTCTAGTTCAAGAACATATTTTTCTCTTCTTTTTAAAAAAACTGAGAACAATAATCTAAACAATAGATCAACTCAACATGAATTTACTCAAGGATCCAAGCACTATAGTTTCAAGGATCTGATTCAAACCAAACTAAGCAAGCTTCAGATCATTTCAAAATATAAAGTGCTAGAAATAAAATCAAATAAAAATTCCTGGAACAAGAAGACTGTTCTCTGCTTCTTTAATTCCGGTGAGTAATTTTTTTTAAAAACGGTTTTAAACCTGATCTTATGCTTGATGTTTGTTGAAATAATATAGTATATTATGTTTGTGTAAATGCATAGATGTGAATGCATATGTATATAGTGTGATGTCATTGAAATATTTGAAAATCTGTATGGATATGTTCTCTATTCTTATACCAGGCTTGATTTTATTAAAAAAGAATTCATAGCTTCCCATATATTGGATTATAGGCTAGGATTTGTAAAGATAAAATAACTCTAACAGTTTAATTTACACTTCTAAATTTGTTTCAAAAATTTATATTTAGCAGTTATCTCTAAAAAAGTAAATATCAGTGATCATCCTAATATTTGATGAAAATCAATCAAGCTAATTTAAATTTTTGATTATATAATCTGAATCATAGTACAAAATCATGAATTATGATATGAATATCCATAATTTTAGGCATGTAATAGTCGAGATACTCTGTGTTGATCAAATTTGGGTATTTGGTCGATTGGCAACGATCAGCGGCAAGGGGAGGATCGAGATTTAGGCTTGAGGTGGTGTGGAAGTTAGGAATTGATGGAAAAATAGGTAGGGAACTATCTGATGAACAAAGCGGCCAGGGGAAGGCGATCTAGGGTTTGCGAACCTATTTCTATTAGGGTTGAAGTCGAGATGATCTTGACGATAGTGGTGCATCGGGCTCGAACGCGAGGCGGGGAATCACGATGTGGTGTTGTGGTGCTGCTCTGGGAGAAGAGCCGGGGGTTCAAATCTACGAGATCGTCAGTGATAGGAGATTTTTTGATCAGGTTTTATTTTTGTTGGGTGCCATGGTGCTCGATTTCATTTCGTTGATGGGTTCGTCGATCAGGGTAATCGAGGGGGTCGGTAAGGTTAGTGTCATCATGTCGAGGGTCGCGGTGGTGATCATCGGTGATCGGAACCGGAATGCACGTGCACGGTGATCATTTGTATATCTGGTCTTGTTTGGGTGGAGAAGAAGAGTTTGGTTCGGGATTTTCTCGAGAAATTCTCGTGTTCGACTAGAAGATGTTGAGGAAGGGGCAGCCTCGTGTGTTGTCTCGGGTTTCATTTGGTTTTGTCTCGGGTTTGTTAGATAAGCAAGTCTGGTTTTAAAAAAAAATTGTAACCAGATTTTTGAACTAAAGTAAACATGGATAGTTTTATAAAAAGCAAAGCAAATTCAAGTTTTCAAGTTTAAAGGACGGCACAAAGTTTAAAGGCAAAATAAAATAAGTTTCAAAGTTAAAGTGTTTGTTAAGTTTTCCAAAGTAAAATGTTTAACAAGTTATTAAAAGTTATTATTAGTTTTTAAAAGGGAATGTTGAGCCAATTTTAAAAATATATTAAAAGGATTGAGGTTAATCAAGTTTTCAAAACAGTGTATTAAATAAGTTTTTGAACAATTTCAAAGTTTAAATTTAATGATTAAATGTTTTAAATTTGTTTTGTTTAAAGAAATTATGTTTTTGACTAATTTTGTAATTAGGTTTAATGATGTAATTAAGTAATTTATTAAGATAAAGAGTTTATCTTTAATTGATTTAGGTTGTGATTAATTAAATTAATTAAAAGTTAATTACTTAATGTAATTAATAATGGTTAATTAATTTATGTTATAATCAAAGTATAATTACTTAAGGAAGTAATTAAAGAATTGTAAATGAGTGTAATTAATTTAAGGGTCATTAACTAATGATTAAGAGATAATTAATTAATGTAATTAATTTAAGAAATTGGTTTAATTAATTAAGGGTAGTTGATTACGTGGGTAATTAAGGATTAATTAATCAAAGTAATTAAAAGTAACTAATTGAAGAGCAATTAATTAATGGAAGTAATTAAAGGGATTAATTACTCAATGTTATTAATTAAATTAATATGATTAATTTAAGTTAATTAATTAGTTTAATTAATTAAAGATAATCACTTAATGATAGACTAAGTATAATTACTTAATGTAATCAATAAAGTGTAATTACATAGTGTACGTAATTAATGGGTAATTACTGGGTGTAATTAATTAAGGGGAATTACTTGATGGAAGTAATTAAAAAAGTAATTACTTAGTGGAAGTAATTAAGGATTAATTACTCAGTGTAATTAACTAAAGTATTAATTAATGTAATTAATCAAGGAATTAATTTAATTAATGTAAGTAATAAAAGGATAGTTAATTATTGTACTGAGATCAATTAAGGATTAATGAATATGATTAATTAAAGATTAATTATTAAATGTAATTAGAAGAATAATTAATTAATGAAAGTAATTAGAGGATCATTAAATAATGAAATTAATGAGAATAATTAAAGGGTTAGTTAATTAATGAATGTGATTAATTAAAGGATAATTAATCGATGAAGTGATTATTGTATAATTAATTAATGTAATTAATTAAGGATCAATGTAATTGATTATAGTTAATTAGTTAATGAGGATAATCAAAGGTTAATTAATGTGAATGGTTAAAGGATAATTAATTTGTGAAATTATTAAAGGCTAATTACTTATTGCAATTAAAGAATAATTAATCAAGGATGATTAATTAAGATGGATAATTGAAGAATGATTAATTAATTGATTTATAACTAATTAATATTAAGTAAGCATGATTAAGGTAATCCAAGTAATTAAAGTTGGTAATTAATTTAATTGGAGATTAATTAAATTAATTAGGAATTAATCACTCTTGCTTGTGGATATTTGGATGTTATTGGATGCCTTGGATTATGTGATATGGGTTGCTCTGTGATTTGAGATGTGTTAGTTGAATTGTGATGATATGGATTATCTATCTGTGATAATGTGAACTGTCTATCTGTGTGAATATAGATTATATATTAAATTGTTTAAACCCTTAAAACAACTTGACCTTAAAAGACGGTGTTTTGGATTTCGATGAGACCGGAATTGGATTTCCAAATTTGGATATCCGACAACCACATCGATCCAAATTAAAGGATAGGTCGTGAACTCAGGTGAAGATGAAGACTCGTAGTGTAAGGGTTATTTGTCGTTAAAACTCTGAGGGTGATTCCAAAATCAGTATAATGAAGATAGTGCTTTCAGATTCGAGATGAAGACTTAGAGTGCAAGGGTTATTGTCGTTAACTCTAAGGGTGATTTCAAAATGAGTGTAGCGAGATAGTGCCTTCAGTTTCGTTCGAACCCAGAACAAACTTGTATGGATTGAATGCTTTCAGAACATCGTCATTGGAGGATGATGAGCATTCAAAGATAGATGTGTTCTTAAAAGGTAATCTTGGCCTCAAGTCTCATCAACCGGGAATGGCTAAAACAGAGGAGGTGCAGCAAGGCTAAGTGGGTCGCGCCCAAGTAGGACGAGATTTCCCCTATCTAGAGGTCCTTTTTATTCGGCTTAGTAGGCAGTTGGTTCATGAACAACTGCGGGGTTGTCTTGTTCATGATTATCCAATAAGGGAGGGTTCCGACCTTATGTTGCAGGGGATTTAGGGTGGATCCTCGGTACGGTGATCTAGGCCACGTACTATGACGAGTGGTACCCCAGTAGCCCTGCCATTGTATGGAATCCAATCTCCAATAAGTGTCGTACGTTTTGATTGTGCCCAACTATGTTGGAACATGAGATGCAAGCATTCTAGCTATTTCTGTATTTTATTTGAAAACCCTAGACACTATTATAATATAACTGGATTTCCTATCAAATGTTTTTGTTATAGTATGATAAAAACTTTTCCATGTTAGTGCGGGAAGTCTTACGAGATACCTTTTGTTTTCAAAGGTTTTCAAAGTTAAGCAACTTTAACCCGTTTACTCACACCAGAACCATGTCTGACCCGGAGTTTATTTTGTTTTATTAAACTCTTGGGTACTCAAAATTTTACGAGTAGCCAAGGGATTTAGGTTAGCTTTGACGAGTTTCTGGAGGAGATATGGAGCATGAGGCTTCAACGTTTGTAGATATATAGTGGTTCCGCTGTGTTGATCTCTGTGTTGATGTCTTGTTGTACTAGAGTTGTATGATAGACAGATCTTTATAACTATCTAATTTGTGATTTTAAGCTGTGTAACTCTGATAGATGATGTATGTGATAATATGTAATACTATGTGATGTAATATTTTTTATTCGTTCCGTTGTGAGATTCTGATATTATTTAGTTCTTTCTTTCTCATTTTTCTCTTTTCTATCCCTTTCTTTCTTAATAATGATGTGTCTTTCTATAGAATGAAAGTCGGGTCGTTACAAAGGCGCTCCCATTGAAATGAACTTCATAGGAGATCCACAGTGTGGTTCTGCCTTGAGCCCTAAGGGGGGCTCTAAATTGGATCCTGGGAGGAATTCCGAACAAATTGAAGTTCCTGAGGATTTTGTGTTGTGGGTAGAGAAAGTTGAGGGCGCTGATGCCTATAGCGACATTTTGGTTATGCTATAACGACAGTGTAACTCGATGTCACTATGATCTACTGGGGACCATAGCCGAAGTCGTATGGCCATGAGAGCCAAGGGTCTACGTTTGATTTTTTTGTGATGGCAACATAACATGGTAGACTGCGATCTATAAAGACATAGCAAAAGTCGTGAGGCCGTGAGAGGCTACAGGCTACATTGAGACTCGACTGATGTAGTCTGCGATCTATGTAGGAGTGGTGAAGTTTCATTTGGCAGCGAAATTCGAGGGCGTTGATGCCTATAGTTACATAGATTTTTGCCGTGATGGCGATGTTACCCTGAGTGTAGCTATGATCTATGGCGAGTTCCATGGCATAATCGAAGGACGTGGAGTGCCTACAGTTATCTTTGGATTTTGCTGGGATGGCAACGTAACCATCGGGTTAACTGGAATCATGGAGAGGGTGATGTTTTCCAAAGCATTCTCACCAAAAATGTTTCCTATATTCTCAAAAACTGTTTTCTATATTTTCAAAAATGTTATTTAAGTATTTTCACTAGGTGTTGAAAACAGGTTTACTAAGTACTTATAGATTTTCAGTCCTACGTCTGATCAACGTATGATTGAATTTCTGTGAGAACAAGGATGGACTTATTGAGACATCGAGTTATAAAGAGTATTTTTATGAAAATTATTTCAGTAATATTATTACGTAAATTTTAAAGTGTTTTAATTTTTTTAATAAAAAGGGTTTATAGTAAAAAAAATTCAAAGAGCAATTTAAGCTGATAATAAACATTTTGATAAAATTCTGGCTTCGTTCCTTTTCGAGGACGAAAATATTTAAAAGGAGGAGGAATGTGATAACCCAGAATTTTGGACATCGGATAACTAGATTTAAAATACTGATGTACGAGTTGAACAAATAGAATTCTGAAAATATTAAGAATATCTGGATATAAATTGGAAACTATAATAAATGTTGGATTATAAATATCTAGGTAAATAAAATATATATTTCACTATTTAACTTAAGATAAAATATTTATATGTATATATAAATAGATATATATGCAAACTTTATTATGATGGAAATCTTAAGTGTGTACATATACAAGCATATAAGTATGAATGTGCATATATAATATAAAAAACAAATAAAAGTATGTTCTAATTATAATGTATACATATATATTGTGGTTAAGAAGCATTGTTTTGAATTTAATATAACAATTCTCATAAGACATTTAAAGTTAAATCCTATATTTTAAAAACACTAAAGATAATATTTAATAATTTAAATATAGAATAGTTTAAGTTTAAAATAGGATTTAATAAAGGATGATACTTTCTTTAAATATATATATATATATATAAGTTGTATTTATATATAAAAGTATTAAACTATAATATGAAAACATATAATAATATAAATTCATGTAAATTAACGAATTTAAATATTAAATATATGCCTATAACATTTGTAAGATAATAATAATAAGGTTTAAACATTTGTAAGTTTCATATAATATGCATAAAACATGTGTAAGCTTATGGTAGCTTGCATTTACAAGTGGCAATGGTCTTCTTCTTTTTAATTGAATTATAAATAATATGTTTTATATAAAAAAGACCTGGCTATTCTTTTCCAGTTCAAAGTTTTTGCACTCTCCTTCTCAATTTCTTTCATTTTCAAAATCAAATGAAAAAACTGAACAACTTCAATTACTTCAAATTTTCAACCGGAACAAACTCAAAAGAAAACCCGAAAGAATCAAAAGTCAAAAAAAAAAAAATTCAAGTCTGGAAGCAAAGCTAGCAGTAGATTCAACTCAAAGATCAATTCAAGAAGATTGGTTCAAATCAAATTTTCCAGATTTCAAAATACTGTCCAGCATCTTATAACTGTGAGTAAACAAATTTAGTTTCCTCTATTTTTTCAGATGTCTGTGAGTAAACTTTTTTATGAAATAAAAAGTTTTTAATCTGTTATCTTGATGCAAGAGATAAGTATTTGAAGTGATGAATATGGTTGCATGGATGAACTAGAGTATCTGCATGTGTGTGTGTGTGTATGTGTATATATATATATATGAAGTTTAGGTGCATGTCTGTATATATGTTTATACTTATCTCTGTTGTATATCAGGCTCAAGAGTTCTTTAAAAAAAATTCATATCTCATTTTGTAACCAGTTTTATGTTATGATCCCTAAAGGAAATCTGTTAGTAATAACTAAAATTGATTTTTAAAACTATTTTTAAGTTTAAATAACAAGTAAGTTTAGTAGAATCAAGAAATTACAGAGAATTATTTCCAGACAGAAAATCAAGATTTTTAATTCCAAATTTTGATTATATTTTTGGATTCGTACTGAGAAACCATGATTTTTAATAAGAAATTCAAGATTTTTAAGTCATTAATTGTTGAGAATTTGCAAGATGAATGGGGATTGGTCTTTCATCATTTCTCTGGCGATCAGAAGGAATCGTGAGTCTAGGCCGATGGTAGAGGTAGCTTGTGGGTTTAGAAGTTTGGGAAACTAGGCTTCGTATTTTTCTTGGCGGCAGGTTGACCAATCGTTGTTTATTTAGGGTTCAGTTATGGGATTGGAAGGGTGCTCGGTTGTGGCCGATCTATGGCGTCGTAGGGAGGAATGGAAGATGCGGACCAGGGAGGATCGTAGGAGGAGGCCATGGCGAATACATGGGAGTTTTCTGGTAGTTGATGGTAGTCACTGGTGACTGCGGTGGGTGTTTGGAGGTGACTGGGATATGAGTCCCTTTTGGATTTTGTGTCAGAACTTGAATTAAGGAGAGATCAAGGAGTTCTTGGTGGTGGAGGCAGTAGGGAAGTCAAGGGGGACTAGCGGAGTTGGTCGGCGATGTAGTGGATGGTCGGGAATGGGTATGCATGTGCATGGTGTATCGTGTGCATCGGGTATTTAAAGATCAGAGAAGAAGGCGCTGGGAAGAAGAGGAAGATTTTGGGCCAGAGGAATTTGAGATAATTTTGTATTGCTGTAAGTAAGAGAATAGAAGGGAATAGGAACGGGTCGGAAAAAAAATAAGAATGGGCCGAAGAAATAAGATTCAGGGTAGAGATAAGAAATAAAATAGAAATAAAATAATTTAGATAAACAATATCGGATATCAACAAGGCTTTTAATTCTTAATTAACCAGTGATATATGTTTGTGTAGTTCCTTTAACTGGAAATAGATTAGGTTTTGGCTCGAGTTAGGGACCGTGATTTCTGGGTTTAGGCGCGAGTATTTTTAAAATCTAATACATTAACAAAGTTTTTGTTAGAGAAACTTTGGAACAAATTTTCAAAGCAATTCCAACCCTAAGAATTTAATTAAAATGTTTTAAACTTAAATGGTTTGAACTAGGATAATTACTTAATGAAATTAATTAAAGGATAATTAATTAATGAAAGGGATCATTAGTCAGTGTGATTAATTAAAGGATAATTCATTAATGTAATTAATTAAAGGATTAATTAATTAATGTAATCAATTAAGGATCATTAATTAATGTAATTGATTATAGTATAATTAATTAGTGTAATTAAGTAAATGTTAATTAATGTAAGTAATTAGGAGTAGTTAATTACTTAATTAATTAAGGGTTAATTAATTAATGTAATTAAGTAAAGATCATTAATTAATATAAGTAACTAAAGGATAATTAATTAAGATGAATAATGAAGGGATGATTAACTAATGGTTGTAATTAATTAATGTTAAGTAAGAAGGATTTAAAAGTAATTAAAAAAATTAAATTAATTTATTCGGAGATTAATTAAATTAATTAGAAAGTGTACAATAAATTAATCTTGCTTATAGATGATTAAGATATATTGAATGACTTAGATTATTTGATAACTCTGATATGTGATTTTTGATGCTTTGTGATATGAGATACTTGGGTTGAACCGTGATATTGTGGTTTAGCTATCTGAGATGAATTGTTGTGTGAATATGAAATCCTGAATATAAATTTTATTGTTTAAACTTAAACATTTGGCTTAAAGAATAACATTGGATTCGAAGAGACCGGAGTTGGGTATCAGTAAATACCCGAAACCACTTGGATTTGTAATCTACAATAGTTCTTTATTGATTTGATATGTGCAATCAATAGGCTGGAATGGAATAATTTAAGTAAACTGGACCATTGAAACTATATAGTGGTACTTAGGGATTGATTTGTGAAATAAGTGTTGGTTTTAACAAGTTAAGAACTCGTTGTGAGATACGAGTTGCCATAAGTATTTCAAATAAGTCTTATAATTTAGTATTTTCAAAAATTATTGAGTTTACTCACACTGGTTTCCAGCCAGACCAGGGTGTTACTTTGATGTAATGCTCGGGTCAGACCGAGTATTACATATTTTCAGGTTAGGACATTTTGGTGCTCAGGAGGCGAGCTGGATGGCAGGAACGTATGGAGTATATTCTGCTGTGTATTAGAGACTGTATAGTCTGTATTGATAGTGTACTGGGACGGGTTGTTACAACTGTCCAGTTTATGTATAAATGATTGTACTCTGATGTATTGTTATAAAATTGACAATTACAGCTTTCTTTGTATAAATGACATTATTTGATATTATATTTAATCCGCTGCGAATGTGAGATGCTGATGTTTTCTGTTCTTCTTCTACCTTCTTCTTCTTTTCTCTAACAATATGAAATTTCTGGCGTTCGATTGCTCGACACTTCTACCGTGAACGTATTAGTGTCAAATTTTCGAGGTCGAAATTTTGGGTCGTTACACATACATAATATATAATTTATATAAGTAATAAAATACATATTCACATCAATTTACACTAAAAATAATCAATTTTAGATAATGGAGTACCCACATGAACATATGCACATAATCTATCAAAATCCACTTTAAAACATTTTAAATTTGTTTGCAAAACTAAGATTAGTCTAACTCTATCAATAATACCAAGCTTTTGTCTTTAAAAATGTTAAAAACGTTTTATAATATAAATCAACAATTACAATATAAGGGAGGATATGTAACAACCCATTGACGTAGTAATAACTTAATAATTTCATAATAAAAATTAATTGATTGAATGTGTTTTGAAATATAAATATGGGATTATTGGAATGATTTGAAATTTTGATGGGAAATATATAAAAAATCGATGTGAATTAAATATAAAGGAATAGCGATTTGGTAATTAAATGGGATATTTTAAAATATGGAGATGTAAATTAATTACTTAAAATAAAATGATAAGTTAAATTTTGTAGTAAATAATAATTGAAATTAGTAAGTTTGAAATTATTTGATGATAGAAACTATTTTATTAAAGAAGAAAAAATGAATTGAAATAAATAAATTATGGAAAATAATTGTTATAAATAATTAATTATATGATTTGTTAGTAAATAATTTTATTGTCGTGTGAATTAGTTTTGTATGTGAGCTTGAAGATATAATTTTTCTTCATGAACTAGAAAAGAAAAGAAAAGAAAAGAAAGCAAAAGAATATTTTAATAAACATAGCCTAACGTCTCAAGCCCAAAACCAAACCTTTTTTTGTGATATTTCTAACTCCAGGCTATTTTGTCTCCAGACAACTCTCATTTACTATAAATAAAACCCTATATGTTTAATTTTTTCTTTTGCAAATCAAAAATTGACCCATACTCGATCACTTTAAAAATCAAAATAGAATCAAGATAAATCCCATAAATTCCCATAAGCAAATCTAAGCTTCTTGAAACTACTACATCAAAACGTCAAACTTGAATTCAAGTTTTTACTCATCATATTGGAAAGAGGAAACTTACAGTAATAGGAAAAAGTGAAGCTAGGAGTGGAGCAAGAAGAGATTAGCATAGCATATTTTTTTCTTCGTATTCAAGGTAATCCCATGCACTACTGCATTTGTATTCATGGTGAGATGTTTGTAATAATGAATATGTATCTTTGCACTCATATAAACCCCTTATTGTAACTTAGCTTCTTCCCCATATCACTTTGAATTTTATTGTTATTGGATAATTGATGTTTGTTGAATATGAATGAATCGTAGTATGGTAATGAAACTTGTATGCATTAAGTGGTAGAAGGAAATGGTTAGATAGGAGAAGAAGATGACTGAATCGGGTAGATACAGAAAAAAATTCACGTTATAGGTGGTTGGCTCGATCGACTTCCTACAGATTGACTGCTTGAGGCCGATCGATGGCAGCGACCGATCGACATATTAAATATATATATATATATTTAAATGTAGTGAAATATAAACATAATATATCACTTCATACTTATATTTTATACTTAGTGATATATATATTTATAATTTAAGTTATTTGATAATAAAAGAAATTGTTTAATAATATTATATTAATGAATTATTATAAGAATTTATTAAAATCTTATTTTAAAGTATCGAATAGTCATATGATGTATGTTAATGATTTTGGAAGCTTTGAATTTACATAAATAAATATATCATATTGAATTATAATTATTTACTCGTACTTAGTATAAATATTTGATAAAATATTTTACTTTATATTATTGTTTTCTTTTCTATGTTGATTTTAGACATTTAAAGGATACACCATTGATATCGATTTGAGTACTATTTTATTGTGATACAGTGTTGACATCCTGATTTATTGATATGGCCACTTTAAGATACTTCTGTTTCAGATATTTCAATTTTGTGTGATGAGAAATCCAAGTAAGCAGAGTTATAATACCACTTGGTGTAGGACCTTATGTGATCTTTCTCCGATTATTCTTCAAAATCGTTATATAGAATATTATGGAATTGAGTGTTGTTTATGAGTAGTGAATAAATTGTTGAGTATCATATTGTGGCATGAGGCGTCATTGTGATATTTATTCGATTATTCATTGACTCATGTGATGGGAACTGGGATACTACTTACATAAGGTGATGATTAGAGTTGAGCGAGCCCATAGATTTGAATTAGGTTGGATACCTATATATAGACACACTATGTGTTTGTCTATCATGATGTACTCCTGGATATGTGTGTGGAACCAGAAGACCAGATTCCAACCTAACGGCCAGATAGAGGGTCTATAACAACCATCTCGAAACAGACCTAATTCTGACCCAACAAAAGCCTGTTGAACCTTAGGCACATCTCAAGGCGAGCTGTTAAGTTGATAAAATTAAAACAACATGTAGTACACAGAGCTAACTATCTACAGCAGAATGGTTAAAATATAATATCATAAACAAGTACACATCTCATAAAGAAAACCATTTCATGACAAGTTAAATATTACAATACGCCTACATAAAACCTCCATTGTAATATTCTAAAATTACATAACTGTCTAAACTGGGTACAATAAAAATAATTAAAAAGAATAAATAGATAAATAATTAACACAAGTCTTCGCCTCCACCTTCGTCTACTAAATTAGCATCTCTCTCTAACATTTGTTGTAATGAGGAGTGGGTCAGAACAACTAATATCCGGTGAAATAGAAATCTTATGCTTTACCATAATTGTACTGTTGCAGTGTTATTTAAATAAGAAATGTGTCTTACATATTTAAGACTATACCAAATGTAACAATCACCCTAAATGGTGGTGCAACAATTGCTAATTACTTTAACTGTAATCCCAAAGGCCTTTCTAGTTCAATTCTAAATTCTAATGCAACTAACATCAATGATGCAAGAGAAAGCATCAAACCAATAAATACTCTTCATTGGTGAGTAGGAAGACATGAGAGAGAACCTTCACAAATTTCACAAATTCTAATGCAACTATCGTGAACGATGCGCGAGAGAACCTTCAAACCACTTAATACCTCTTTCTTAGAACTTAGGAAAGTTTTGACCATTTAAGACCTATAAAATAGGCAGGTCCCCATCATTTAAGTCCTAACCCAATGCAGGACCCTACATGGTTCTCACTAACTGACATCGTAAGAAATCTCATCGACTCATTTAATACTTCACTTAAAAAGAGGTGGATCCTACCATATCCACTTGATACCTCTAATCGGAAGTGGAACCTTTTCAAAGATTTTACCTACCATCTCATGACCCATAACCCACTTGTGACGTCTCACATAAATTCGACCATTTGTAGGTACTGATGGCTAGATTGACTAGGCAGGTTTACCCTATAGAACTGGGACTAACCTTGCATCCACTATTGTTATTTATTAAAGGTGATGTCCCATATTAGTCCGAAGAGCCACACAGCTAGTAGCCAAATTTAACTGGGCAGACTTTCATGTAGCTTTGGACAAACCTCACATTCCTATAACTTAATCGTAACTTATATGTGTACTAACTATAAACATATATCATCCTGCACGATTAATAATTAAGGCCATACAAGGTATCTACTTATTACGCATCTAATTAGGGATTATCTCCTTAACGTACACTAATTAATTCCTACAAATTAATATAACATAACTATTCTAATAATATTAATTATCACGCTTAATATGCTATAATCAATACGTTATTGGTTTTAATAGTCAATACATTAATATTACATATATATATATATATATATATATATATGTATGTATGTATTTTCATGCGTAATTTAAGGTCTAATCATTACATTACAATAATTCGACAGTAATTTGCTTACAATGTATTTTGAAATATCAATCTCATACAAATCTATAATTCTAACGAGATATACTACTATCATAGCAAAATAAAATAGATTTGTACACATATGGAATACCTACATCTTGATCCATATTAATAAATTAGAATCTCTTCTCTATCTTAAAGAATAGGCTTTCACAAATTGGATCGCCTATACTCAATTCAACCCTTGTATACATCATTTTGGAGTGTGAAAGGAGTTCCTTACTTATTTAAGTGATAGAAATAGGTTGTGCAAACTGCAAACAATTCAATTCATACTTTACACACCATTTCCAATTCATTTTCTCTTTGAACCCTTTAACACTCCAATTTAAAGTATGGAAAAGAGGTTGAATGGACTATAGATTACTATTTTCTAACAAGTAATTAGATTCTAATATATTAATACCAAAAACAATTATAATTCTAACTATACAAAGATGGATATTTGCTTAGGGAAACTCAATGGGTTTTATATGTTATGTTTTCATTTACCAAATTTCCCAATGCATACATCAAATCCAATTAAATAATATTCAATTACAAAAATGTGAAAAACTTGATATTTCCACTCTAGATAACTGTTTACTTCCCAGTTAGATTTGATTCCACCTTGCCTAATTCTCTTTCAGATCCTCCACTTTTAGAATATACAACAAGGTGAATTGTGTATAGAAATTGGATTTAGAATCAGTACTAGAGAGGAACAGAATTAGAAACCCAAGAATTAAACATCTAAACCATTTACATGAAAATACTAACTGATTTTGGAATCTAAAGAAAAAGATGAGATCTGATTTGCACTGCTCTACTTCTCTTTCAAATCTTTCCCTTTTGGAGTATACAACAAATAGATTATATATATATACATATTAGATTTCAGAAATCAAAAGATAAGGAGAAGAAGGATTAATTTAAATTACAGATTAGAAATTAGAAATACTTACCATAATGTTTAATATTTTCGAAACTCTAAAGGGAAAGATTTTGATAGAGCTTCACTATTTCTTACAAAATTTTATGAGGAAAAGTGAGAGGTCTAGGTCTCTATTTATAGAGGTGAGAAGGAACCAGAACCATCGAATCAAAATCAAACACATCTAGGCCATTCAAAATAAATGAAACCTAGCCGCCACCATCAGGTAGGGGTTGATGGCCACCCTCTATCGGTTAACCGCTAGCCATTGACCGCTCACCTTCTTAGGATCATATTTATTTGTTTTCGTTATTATTATTTGTTACTTAACTTAATTATATTAATAATCCAATAAATCATACGTTATACCATGTTAGCTCAAACGTTTTATCGAACGTTAATCTCAACTAATATTTTAAAATTAAAAATTCAAACTTTTAATTTCAAATTCAAATATTTAAATTTTAAACACGAAAACTTCAAATGTCCATAGCTCCTCCGTCTGAACTCTGATTTCAATATATTATATATGAAAATTGATCAAAAAATCATCACGGACGCAATGGTGCATCTTCCTTTACAAATGTTACACCATAATATCTAAGAAGTACAAATTATGAATAAAGAAATTCCTTGCCTTGTAATTCTAAGACCCATTGTTTGCTTTCCAATGAGACTTAAGCACCGGACTTAGCATCGAGAGCATGTACTCCGAGAGCATGAGTTAAAGATAGACCGAGATCAAGATCATTCTCCAGCTAAGACAAGAAGCTAAGCCGAGAGTCACAGTTTCCTAAATCAAAAGCATCTCAGCAAGTATCAACACTCAATGACTCAAATAGCCTTAGGCCGAGACCAATTGTCAGGATAAACGGAAGATATCCAAGAAGGTGTGTATATATATGCATCACATTAGCAATCTGCTTCAAAATGAAATTAACTAGATAGTGGCAAGTATTAAAATCTAAGTGCAAGCCAGGTGTAACATCCTCCTACTTGGAGGCCCAAAACTAATGACCACAGATGTTACAGTCATCCATTGTTATTAATCCTCGGCAACCGAATACGACACGTGTTTGATTCATTGATACACAGAAACATATCAAATGGAAAATTTTTAAATATCAAATAGACCATATTCCATTTCAAAATTTCCAATTCATTACATAATCCCACAACCATCAACCACGTTCAAAGAAATATATTTATTACAACATACGCCAAGAGCAATATATGAAAATGCCTCTTGGATGACTAGAGTATATACAAGCAATATAATAACTTTTCCATTACAAACAACACAGCGGAATCAAATAAATGAGAAATCTGATAGTTATCATGCCTCTTTCTTAGGACTTATGAACTGAATCTCCTACTCTTTATCCCCAAAATGCAGTTATGAGTCCATAAAAAAGTAAATATATTTATTTTAAAAGGAGCAACATAAAAATATAGCAAAACCACTCATGTGGGTTTAAAATAAATCATGGTTAATCCCTTTAACCTATTTCTTTATGAAAGATAACTCCTTCTCAAAACCCTTATCAATAAACCCCTCTAATATTGCTATGCGTTTTTCCTTCAAAAATAGAGTTTGGGTCATAAATCCTTTCGATACCTTCGAAACCTAGCTTTCGACTTCATAGGATACCCTCCTTCGAAAGCCTTAAAATCTTTCATCAAAACAATAGGCTCTGCCTTTTTATGCTTTAAAAGCTACCTTTCGAAACCTATCGAATATATTAAAGAATTAGCTTTTAACTTTAGAAGGTTAGCACCGAAATTGGTTGAAAGTATCCCTTTCAACACTAATGGAAGTAACCCTTCCGAAAACATTGAAAGTGCCCCTTTCAAAAGCATTAGGTTTATACTTAAAAAATTATTTGGGTCATAGTGAACATAATCGAAAGCATCTATTTTGAAACCATCATTTATCATACAAAAATATTGGGGAAAACTTGATGGCATTGGCACCATCCCTTTCGAAAGCATAAAACATCTGGGTAAAATATTAGAAGGTTGGTGTCCAAACCTCTTTCCAAACCATCACCATCGAAACCCCTAAACCCCTTTCGAAAGCTTTAGGAAGTGGCTTGAACTTATAAAACCAAACATCTTTTGACAACATTGATATCTTCAATACCATCGGAAGGTTATAACACAATAGCAAAGTATCGACTAAGTCGAAACCCCTTCTTTTAAAACATTATGTTATAACTAAGGAACTTAGTCGAAAGCAATTATAAGTTAATGGCAACCCTTTCGAAACCTTTTAAAGCCTCTTTCGAAAACTTATCTTTCGACCCTGTCGAACGCTTAAAACAAAACAAAGGCATGCACTTTTCTTTTAAAAACAAACCTAGGTTTCAACTCCTTTTGGATGTTATGCTTTCGACACCTTACCTTCCACCTATCTCCAATCCACTGCATACCATCATAGTGACACCATGTGCATTGGTTTCATCATAGTTGGTTTCGAAAAAGATGAAGGCCGAAGCATTGTGTCGAATGTCCCTTTCCTAAGTAGGCAGAACCTATTTTCTAAGAAAAACCAGGTTTAATTCTAGTAAAATTTTCTCTAACTAACCTGCACATGTCAACACCAGAATGGTTGCATTAAGCTTTTCAAATTCTTTTCAAAAATATCTGCTGATAATCTAGATCTAAACATGGTTAAGTTAATCAAACAAGCCCTTTGAATTTTTGCAAAGAAGTCTCTCTTCCAAAACAATTTGCATAGCAAATCACTTTGGAAAAATCCCAAAAATTCTAAAAATTCACTTTAATCATGTTATCAAACATATCAAAGTTTCGGACCCAAATTCTCAGTATATTTTCCAAAATAAACTATAAACCCAAATAACTATATTTTCCTTTGAAGATTTATAATAATTTTCCACAGATCGGAAATTTTTCAAAATTGAAACCCAACTCCAAAATCATGTTTCTCATAGCATTCAATTTTCCCATAGCATTTAAACAACATTTAATCTCGGTTTTGATCTAAAACCATGCAAAATCCCTTTTAAACAACCTTATTTAAATCAAATAAATCATGAACCAAGCATATCATCATCCAATATATCATAAAAATGAATTTATCCCTTAAATTTGAAAATAGATGATATAAACCAAAATAGAGATGGAATTATTATGCACCTTTCTCTAGATAAGGAGATTGGATTGAGATAGATTTCCCGTAATCTTTAATTTGAATTCCTATTGATCTCTTAATGGTCGACCATTCCTCTATATTTTGTTTGTGTTTTAAAATGATGCGAATGGGAAGTAAGAAGATACGAACAAGATATATATATATATATATATATATATATATATATATATATATATATATATATATATATAAGGGTGGAAGCTAGGGCGGCAACTCCTAATATACTCTTTTGTGACATAATTAATCAAAACCTATTCTTAATCCCATTTGTTACTTCATTAGGCACAACCCTTAATTAATTAATTCAAGCCTCAATCTCCTTATCACTTAGAATTTACATTATTCTATTTAATTTATCTATTTAAATCTCCTAAATAATGTTATTAAAAGTTAGGGGTGTTACACCTTACGCCTTTCTCCAATCCACGACGTACTATCTAGTGATAACTTGTGTATTGGTTTCGGTTTAGTAGGTTTCGACTTAGTTGAAGGTGGAAGCTCTAAGTCAAAAGGTACTTCTAAAGAAGGAGAAACCAACTTTTTTGGGTAAATCTGATTTGATATTAATTAAAGCAAACACTTTTTAACTAACCTGCCATATGTAAACACAAAATTGGTTGTCTTAACTTTTCAATTTTTTACTAAAATAACTGCTGTTAATTTTCAAATCTAAACCACGATTAAGTTAGAAAATAAGATTTTCCATTAAGCAAAACCAATATTTCAAAGATGACCCTCTTAAAAAATAATTTGCATAGCAAATCATTTAGGAAAAATCCCCAAAAATTCCAGAAATTCACTTTACTCATATTATCTAACATATCAAAATTTCAGATCCAAATCCTCAATATTTTTTCCGAAATAAATGTTTAATCCCATATAATCATATATTCCTTTGAAAATTCATAACAATTTTCCATATCTTGGAAAATTATCAAAATTAAAACCCAACTTCAAAATCATGTTTTATAAAACATGATTTTTTTCCATGGCATTTTAACATCAATATCAATCGGTCTTACTCTAAATTCTTGAGAAATCATATTTAAATGTCCTTGTTTAAATCAAATAAATCGTGATTCAAGCATATCATCATCCAAATCATCATAAAACGAATTTACCCTTAAATCCAAAAGCATATGATTATAAAAAAAATAGAGATGGGATTATTATTCACCTTGATTAAGATAAGGAGATTAGATTGAGATTAGTTTCCCCTAAGCTTGAATCCCTAGTTTTACTTTGATTTCTTTTCTCTTTGATTATGACCGGCTCCTCTTCTTACATTTTTATTTTCAAAATGATGTAAAATGGGAATGAAATGGTAAGGAATGAGAATATATAAGAGTAAGGGTTATGTGCAGTGAATTCCCATTATACCCTTATGTAAATTAATTAACCTAACAACCATTCTTAAGCCCATTTAATTATTTAATTAAGCATGTCCACTTAATATTTATACAATTCTCAATCCCATTATCACTTAGCATTTACATTATTCTATTTAAGTTATCCAATTAAATCTCCTGAATAATGTTATCAAAAATTAGGGGTGTTATAGGCTCCCAACCTTAAAGAATTTCATCCCCGAAATTTAGTAAGGACTAAAGACTAAACACAGTAATCATCTGTAACAACTCCTAACAACTATACTAGTTTACCTGACTAGGAATTATCTATATAAATCTAATATAGACACGCCCTCAAAATAGATCAGGATTAGTATCTTGAATCCTTTCCTCTGTCTCCCATGTACAGTCCTTCTCGTTGCCCGCTTTACTAAACTTTCACCAACTTGGTTGTCTTGTTCCGCAATCTTTTCTCATCTCTCGCTACTACCCGAAGTAGTTGTCTAACAAAAGTCAAATTAGGCTCTACTACCAAATCTTCCAACCCTGTAGGAGGAATAGTAGCCTCTGGATCATGCACACTTCCAAAGATGAGACACATAAAACACGTTATAGACACCTATTTCTTAGCAACTCTACTCTATATGCAAGATTTCCAATCCTCTCTATAATCTGGAATGGATCAACATATCTCGGTGCTAGTTTCCTTGACTTTCCGAACTGTACCACACCCTTCGTTGGTGATACCTTAATGAATACCATGTCTTCAATTGAGAACTCTAGGTCCTTACGCTCTTATCTGCATAACTCTTCTGTCTGGATTGAGCTTCGTTCATCTTTTCTCGAATTAACTCAATCTTCTCTAAGGCCTCCTTAAAAAAATCTAGACCTAAGACCAATCTATCTCCAGTCTCTAACTAACATGCAGGAGATTTTCATGGCCTTCCATACAAAGCTTCAAAATGTGTCATTCCTTTGCTTATCTGATAACTACTATTATAAGAAAACTCGACCAAATATAGGTGATCCTCCCAAGATTCACATAAGTCCAACACACAAGCTCTCAACAAATCCACGAGTACCTTATTGACTCTCTCTGTCTGTCCATCCGTCTAAGGGTGATATGTAGTACTCATCCTGAGCTTAGTGCCTAACACATCCGAAAACTCTTCCAGAATTCTCTAGTGAATAAAGCATCTCTGTCACTGACTATGCTACTAGGAACTCCATGTAGTCTAACTATGTTCTTCATGAACAGCTTAGGTAAAACATGTGCCGTCCTGGTTGACATTACTAGAATGAAATGGGCACTCTTGGTCCACCTATCCACTATGACCCATATACTTTCATTTCCTCTATTTGACCTTGGCAATCCATCTATAAAGTCCATGAATATTGAATCTCATATCCAAACTGGAATCTCTAGAGGATGAAGCAATCCACTCGGCTTTTGATATTCGGCTTTCACTTATTGATAGTTTGCACACTGCCTAACCCACGAGCCAACATCCCTTTTCATACCTTCCCAATAGAAGCTCCTCTTCATATCTTGATACATGTTGGTACCTCCAGGGTGAATCATAAACTTGGATTGATGACATTCTCCAAGAACCTCTTTCCATAAGTCCTCAACATCTGGAACACATAATCATCCCTTCTTTCTCAACCATCCTCTTTGGTCAAGATGAAAATCTCCCAAATCATCGTTCTCAGTTCCAACCTCAAGCCTTCTGATCTTCTCGGCTAATAATGGATCCTCCTTCTACTTAGAAGAAATTCCCTCGATCAACACTGGTCGAACTTCTAAACAGGACAACATAGCAGTACTCTGACTAGAACTAGCTGTCGATCTTAACTTCACACCACAACTGGCCAAAGATTCTATATACTTCCATTTTGTCAACATAGCCAATCCCACATTCTGGTGCCTTCTGCTAAGAGCATCCGCTAATTTATTATCTTTCCCTGGTGTATAATTTATACCAAAATCATAAGCAGCCAAAAACTCCACCCACCTCTGTTGTCTCATATTCGACTCCTTCTGAGAGAATAATTATCTTACAGACTTATGATCTATGTATAGCTCAAATCTGTCCTCTAATAGATAATTCCTCTAAATCTTCAATGCAATGATCACCGCATCCAACTCCAAATCATGAGTAGGGTATCTCACCTCATGCGGCTTAAGTTGTTTGGATGTGTTGGCAATAACTTTACCCTTCTACATCAACACAGCTCCCAATCCAGTTCCACAAGAATTAGTATATACCACCAACCCTTGGTTTCCTTCTAGAACTATTAACACTGGTGCATTAGTCAAAAAATGTTTTAACTTAAGGAATGCTTCCTCACATTCGTCAAACCAAACAAACTTCAATTCCTTCATAGTAATTTTAGACAAAGGTGCTGTTATTCATGAGAAATCCTTGATGAATCTCTTGTAGTAGCCAAAAAGTCCAAGAAAACTTCTAACCTCAGTCACCGTCTCTGGTCTCTTTCAATTATTAACAGCCTCGATCTTATCTGGATCGACTGATAAGTCTTTCTTTGAAACCACGACAAAGAAACCTAACCTCTTTCATCTAAAAATGACACTTAAAAACTTCGCACGTAGCAGATTCTGCCTCAGCATCTCGAGCACCACTCTATGATGAATCTCGTGCTCTCTTTCATCTTTCGAGTACATTAAAATGTCATCTATGTACACTAACATGAACCTATCCAAGGGCTCTTAGAAAACTCATTTCATCAAATCTACGAAGAGAGCAGGTGCATTTGTTAACCTGAATGTCATCACTAACCACTCATACGAACCATATCTAGCCTAGAAATGTTGTCAAAGGAATGCTACCCTCCGCTACTCTCAACTGATGGAACCCTATCACCAAATCCAATTAGGAAAACACTTTGGCTCCACTTAACTGATCTAACAGTTCATATATTCTCGGCATAGGGTACTTATTCTTTGTCGTCCACTTGTTCAACTTGCGATAGTCGATACACACCCTCAATGCCCCATCTGGTTTCTTCATGAACATCGTGACCACTCCCCAAGACGAATTGCTTAGTCTAATAAAATTTCTTCCTTCTAGATCCACTAGCCTCACCTTTAATTCCTTCATCTCAGTAGGTGTCATCCTGCAAGGTGATCTACTTACAGGTTCAACTCTTGGCATAAGATCCATATGAAACTCAATAGCTTGTTTCGGTGGTAATCCTTTGACTGGCTGAAAGAAACCTCCAAACTCTCTTACTATTCGAACCTGACTTAGCTCTTCTCCTACTTTAGTTGCACTTAACAATGCTCGACTACTCCGATCAGATTCTCTATTGAGAAACTAATTCGGTTATGACTATTAGGGTGTCTAAGTGAGATCTTCCTATCCAAGCAAAATATCTCGGTCTCATACTTTCTCAACCAATCCATACCCAAAATGATTCCGAAGTCTATGAAGTCAAAAACATACAGACCGTATGCAAACTTATAACCTAATAAATCAAGTTCTAAATGGTCAGATCTCATCCCAAGAGTTGCATACCCTCCTATTAGATTCACAACCCTTAAGGAAGTAATGAGGTATGTGGGATCTAAGCATAACCTATCAGCCAAACATTGGGATATAAATGAATATGATGCACCGGTGTCAAATAGTATCCTAACTAGTATACTCTGAATCAAAAACGTACCTTCCATCGCAATCTTCTCTTTATTCAGCTGAAGTTGGCTTAGCAGATGATCCAACATCATGCCATTTCCTTTGTGCGCCCGAACTGGCTCTGGACACTGGTTCTTATAATGCTCAACTTGGTCATATTTGAAGCACGTCACATTCTTCATATTTGCAGCCTTCTTTCTCTTACCTGATCGGCACTCATTTTCAAAATGGCCCTTCTTGTCACACTTGTACAAACTAAATCAGCCTCTGTCTTCTTGGCAACATCTCCCTTCCGAGCTCCATTCTTATTAAAGAACTTTATTTCCTTCCCCTGAGGACCTTGGGTTTCAACTGGCTTCTCTCTAGCGCAAACAACAAGCATCTCTTCATGGCAAATTTCCATCTCCACAACCATATTACAAGGATCATGGATGCGTGTCATGGTTTCTCTTGTAAGCTCAGGTCTCAATCCTCAAATGAACCTTTCATTTCTCCTGATGTCAGTATCTATAGTAGCATATCCATATTGAGATAGCTTATCAAACCTTGTGTCATACTCGATAACCTACATCTCTCCCTGAATTAGATCCATAAACTTTCTTGTCAATGCTGACTTAGAAACCTCAGAAAGTAACCTCTATTCAAATCTTCTTTTGAATCCAACCCATGTCAATTCCTCCTCAGGGACTCCGGTGGTAACATTATTCCACCAATGAAGTACTGACCCCTACAACTGTCTAGAGGCCAACCTTCTACTCTGCTCATCATCTAAACCTAGATGAGCAATGATACGCTCGTAATACAACAACCAATTCTCTACTTCAATAGCATCGTTCATTCCTATAAATGGCTTCCACCTAGACTGGTGTAATCTCTACTCAATTTAGCATAGTTATTACTAGCTGGAGAGACAAGATTAGCTCGTCTGGCATTACCAGCAATACTGCAGCAACTCTACTTGCATCACATTGATGAAGAACTAATACATCACCCCTATATCTGCTGGTGGATTTCTGGCACACACATTGGCTTTAGCATTTTGGTTAGCATTAGCCCATCGACCTTGTTTCCTCATGGTATTAGGTCGAGCATTTCCATTGGTTGTGGTGCTTCCTCCACCGAGATTTCCTTTTTCGTTTCCTGCTTCCATATCTTCTTTCACGTAAATTTGTATACAAGCCTTAGTAAGATAAAAAAGAACGGTCTAAGAGAGGGGGAATACGTACATATATATCAATTACAATTATGTTACTATAGTATTATCCCAAACCCTGATCATATTTATGATTTAGTGGATTATGTTCCAAAAATATTTTAGGTTTAATTTGTTATAAAGTTTCATAAATCTATGCTCTGATACCAACTTGTAACAACGCCCAACTTGGAGGCCCAGCACTAACGGCCACGGATGCTGCAGTCATCCATAGTTATTAATCCTTGACGTCCAAATACAACGGTGTTAGATTCATTGATACAGAAACATATGAATATTGAAATTTTTTAAAACATCAAGCAGATCATATTCCATTTCAAAACATTTCTAATTCATTACATAATCCCATAATCTTTAATCACATTCAGAGAAAATATATTTATTACAACATATGCCAAGAGCGACATACGAAGGTGCCCCTTTAGATGATCATAGTATATGCAGGAAATATAACAACTTTGCCATTACAAACAACATGGTGGAATCAAATAAAAGAGAACTCTAGATAGCTGCTCCTACACGTCACCAGAAGCTTTATTCATCCAATGAGGTACCAGAAACTTCAATTCTCAAACTACTCGAAATCAATTGAGTACCCGAGGGTTTAAGGGGAAAACATAAACTTCGAGTCAGACATAAAACCTTGTATGAATAATAACCTACCATCTCAAACCATTTAGATATCTAGTGAGACCACACCGCTTAGCGGAATAAGTTTCCCCTCACTAGTATCATAAAACCTTTATATAACCATATACTGTGCTCCTACATCTACAATGGTTAAAACAATTCAAAATAATATGATAAGATGATATGCAAAATAAATGAATCAATACTAGATTACCCACCCTCATTCATTCTGACTACCTGTCTCAATTATAGTTTCTAGGATTACTGTTGACCTATTAGTTTTCATGGGCTGACTAATAACCGGTAAAATGATTAAGGACTCCCTGTCCAATTAGAAAGTTTTCATGGGATCACCATGAACCTATTGGTGACTCCAATATATTTACACTTATCCTAGTTTTTACGGGTTGACTAGGAACCAATTGGTAATCTTAATATCTTTTCTTCTTATCCTAGTTTTCATGGGTTGGGTAGGAACCTATTGACACCTTTCAATATCTTAATCCGAATATAGTTTTCATGGGTTTATTATCAACCTATTGGCCCCTACCAATATCAAATCATAGTTTTCATGGGATAAATATGAACTTACCTTTTTGACATCTTCATTTCAACATAGTATCATGGGCTAACTATGAACCTATTGGCCCCTGCCAATATCTTTTCCTATACACAGTTTTCATGGGCTTACTGAGAACCTATTAGCCCCTGCCAATATCTTTTTAATATTTTAGCATCCTATATTCTGGTCTTCCTGACCTTCTGGATGCAATTCTACCCATTCAGAAGTTGACATAATTTATATTCACTGCTGGGTCAACCTAGCTGGTTATTCCACCATTTTCCCAAATTACAGTTATGGGTCCATTATAATGTGAATATATAAACATATAAAGAAGCATACATAGTGATTTGGTTAATCCCTTTAAACTTTTAATCAAAGAAAACTTCTTCAAAGCCTCCTTTTTAAAACACTTTATATATTTATGACATGGTTTTCTTTTAAAAATGAGATTGAGTTATTTGCTTTGAAAACTAAGGCTGTCGAAACCTTCAAAACCTTGCTTTCGACTTCACTGGATAACATCCTTCAAATGCATATAAATATATTTTCAAAACATTAGGCCCCTACCTTTCGAAATAGTTTAAAACTTCTCTTTCAAAACCTTTCGAACATATTAAAGTATTTCTTAATAACAGTTAGAAGCTTAGCTTCGAAACCATTGAAAGTACCCTTTTCGAATCCTTTGAAAGTCCCCCTTTCAAAACCATTGGGTTTATACTTAAAATTTTATTTGGGTCAAAGTAAATATAATTGAAAACATCTCTTTCGAAACCATTCTTTATCAAATAAAAATATTGGGGAAAACATGTTGACATCTAAGCCGTCTATTTCGAAAGCTTCTGATCTTTTAAACAAAACATTGAAGGGTAGCATTGAAACCCCCTTTCGAAGCCATTGCCTTTGAAACCCTTAGATCCTTTTGAAACATTTAGGAAGTGGCTTAAAACATCTATAAAACATAACCTTTCGAAAGCATTGATGACTTTAACACACTCGAAAGGCTAAAGAAGGGCAGCAAGGCTTCGACTAGTTCGGAACCCCTTCTTTCAAAAGCATTATTTTATAAGTAAAGGGACCTATTCGAAAGCAACATCATTTGATGGCAACCCCTTTGAAAGCATTTAGAAAAATCCCCTTTTGAAAACATATGCTTCGACTCCTTCGAAGGCTTGAATAAAACAAAGGCGGATGTTTTCTTTTAAAACAACAAAAGATATCGACCCAATCAGAAGTTATGCTTTCGACACCGAGCCTTCCGCTTTTCTCCAATCCATTACGTACCATCTAACTGATACCTTTTGTATTAGTTTCAGTTTAGTGGGTTTCGACTTGGTTGAAGGCAGAAGCTCTAAGTCAAAAGGTACTTCTAAAGAAGGCGAAACCAACTTTTATGGGTAAATCTGATATAATACTAATTAAAGGAATCACTTTCTAACTAACCTGCCACATGTACACATAAGATTGGTTGCTTAGCTTTTCAATTTTTTCACTAAAATAACTACCTCTAGTTTTCAGATCTAAACCATGGTTAAGTTAGCAAATAAATCCTTCCATTACGCAAAACCAACATTGCAAAGAAGTCCCTCTTCTAAAATAATTTAATTTTCATAGCAAATCACTTAGGAAAAATCCTTAAAAATTCTAGAAATTCACTTTACTCATGTTGTCTAAGAAAAAAAAATTCAAACCCAATTTCTCAATATATTTTTCGAAATAAATTTATAATCCCAAATAACCATATTTTCCTTTGAAAATTCATAAAAATCTTTCGATGGCTTGGAAAATTATCAAAATTAAAACCCAACTTCGAAATCATGTTTTATACAACGTAAAATTTTTCCATGGCATTTAAACATCAATATCAATCATTTTAACTCTAAAACCGCGAGAAATCATTTTTAAACGTCCTTGTTTAAATCAGATAAATTGATTCAATCATATCATCATCCAAATCATCATAAAATGAATTTACCCTTAAATCCAAAAACATATGATTATAAAATAGAATAGAGATGAGATTATTATTCACTTTGGTTAAGATAAGGAGGTTGGATTAAGATTAATTTCTCCTAAGCTTGAATCCCTAGTTTTACTTTGATTTCTCTTTTCTTTGATTATGGCATACTCCTCTTCTAACGTTTTTATTTTCAAAATGACATAAAATCGAAATGAAATGGTAAGGAATGAGAATATATAAGGGTAAGGGTTATGTGCGGCGAATTCCCGTTATACCCTTACGTAAATTATTTAACCTAATAACCATTCTTAAGCCCATTTAATTATTTAATTAAGCAAGTCAACTTAATATTTATACAATTCTCAATCCCCTTCACTTAACGTTTACATTTTTATTTTATTTTTCTAATTAAATCTCCTCAATAATGTTATCAAAATTTAGGGGTGTTTCACTAGGTCATCACTGTTATCCCGCTTTTTGGCAAAGCCATGATACCAAAAGATTGGTCGAAAACGAAAGACAGTTCGTCTCAGAGATTGGTTATACTTCACTTTGCTATGGATATCGATGAATTTTGTCCGAGTCCGGAACAGGCCACAATTGATAGGACATGACAAGAAAGGTCGTAGGAGTCATCATTTCAAATTTCAAGACAATCCGAGTTCATATGCTCGAGATATGATGGATTCAAATTGAGGAAGGTGGTCACTGTCTGTTTCGAACCCATCGCACTGGAGTACTTCGAACCCATCACCTTCGAAACCATCTCCTTCGAACCCACATAGTTCGAACCCATCCACGCGCTTGCCTTTGAAACCGTGAAGTTCGAACCCAAGCCACGTTCGAACCCATCAGCTAGTACCTGCTTCGACTCCATCGCCTTCGACTCCACCACAATGGCCTACCTTCGAATCCATGGCGCCGCTCAGCTTCGCATCCTTACTTAGAACCCATGCAAGCCCTTAATTCGAACCCATCGAGCGACCCAGTTCGAACCGATCGAGTTCGAACCCATAGGGATTCCTTGATTCGAATCGGTCACGTTCGAAGCCAGGAATACTCCTTAGTTCGAATCCACCGAGTCAGTTGGTTTGGATGACGTGTTCGCCGTAGTTCACGGAGCAGAAGCGGTCCATTCGGAGATAAGTTAGGATCGATTCGAGAGATATGCGCCACGTCACTGCAAACCCACGTGCACTCATGGGTTCGAAATCATGGGTTCGAAATCATGGGTTCGAACGACACAGCCAACCAAGAAAACCCATTTCGAACCGAGCATATCTCCTCAGCCACAAATCCAAATGCAACCAAATTTTCACAGTAGCTTCCATATGAGGTAAAGATTGTCCCTGCCAAGTTTCAGCTCGATTGGACCAATTCTTGATGGGTTCGAAATCACTTCGAACCGATGTCAGATCGAGACGAAACTTGGTGGGATCGGTCGCGTGGGCCCACTCACGTGCCAAAAGAAGTCTCACGAAGTTTCAGCCAGATCTGGGCCTCCAACGCCTATAAATAGCACCCTGAAGCCTTCAGAAAAGGGGATCTTCCGAGAACTTCTGCCATTGAACGCTGAGACTCTGCCGGATTAACGTCTATTGATCAGAATCACTGTTGTATTCAGATTTCAAAGCTATTATCTACTGTAATCCATTGTAATCGATTGAATCGAGCAAAGCAATAAAGAGAAATCCTTCAAAGTGGACGTAGGCACGAACGCCGAACCACTATAAATCCTGTGTTTGCGAATTACTGCGATTTATTACCTAGAGCTGAATTTTATATTGATTGTTGCTGAGTTCTGTGTTGATTATTATCAAGTTGAATACGCAAACGGGTGCTTTCGTGATATTGGGTGTTTGTGACCAATTTTGGCGCAAACATTTTGGTGCTTTCACTGAGAGTTGATTCAGGAAGAAGTTGAATTTGAAAATCCAGGAGTTCAGATCTAGGAATTATGGCAAGACAATCGAGTAGAAAGCCAAGGCCTGAGAGAAGCGTACCACAAGGAAGTCAAGAGGCTTCCTCAGGAGCGAATCAACCATCGATATACATCACTAGGGACAAGATGGAGACGATGATGAAGAGGCAAGAGGAATTGATCCGGAGTTTATTCCAACAGATAGGACAGCTTGGAGCACAGAATAGGGAAGCCAACGGAGTCCAGAACGGAGCAGGACCATCCGGCGTAGCGCCAGAGCTAGGGGGCACGCGTATGGAAAATGTTGACCCAATCTTGGAAAGAGAGAGAGAAGGATCTGCGCAACCCGGTAGTAGTAGAGGAGCGAACGCTCAGTCAAGGGGGCAGATCCCGGAGTTACCTCGTGAACTCGGGAGGCAGGCTGAAAGTAGTGAACAAGGGTTACATCTCGGAGACAATGACCGATTAGCAGAGATGGTTAGAAGAGCTTTGAGAGGCGGTATGGTGAACAAAGACCTAGAGGATGTTAATAGAAGTCCTTTAACTTCAGCAATCAGGCAAGCTAGGAACCCACCGGATTTCAAACTACCATCGTTGGATATGTATGACGGGAGAACGGACCCCACGGTCCATCTGACAAAATATATGAGACATATGGAAGTGCTGGGGGCATCGGAGGAGGTTATGGCCCGCTGCTTTCCATTATACTTGACAGATATCGCAGCACTATGGTTTAGACAATTGGAGAATGGACCCATCGGAACATGGAATGGTTTAGTGGAGAGATTTATGAGGCAATTCAGGGTTCATATTACAAGACCCAAGAATGTGATGACTTTGGCAACCCTAAAGCAAAAAGCCGGAGAGACCTTGAGGAGTTATCTAGCACGATTCAATGCAGCAGCAGCTTCAGTGGATCGAGCGGATCCGTCCATGGTAGTAATGGCAGCTGTGTCCGGAATAGCTGACGGCACAGAGTTCAAGAATTCATTGACTAAAGATCCACCCATAGATCTAGAGGAATTCTATCATGAGGCAGAAAAGTTTTTACGATTAGAAGATGCGAATGCAGAAAGAGAAGAAGGAGATGGGGTAGATGTTTATGCACTCAAAGACGAAAAGCTCCCTAGAAGGGACTCGGACAAGGATAAAGGTAAAAGAAGGATTGAGAATAACAGAGACAGATCAAAGCGGCAACGGAGGGAGCCGCGATTTACCACCTACACTGAGCTAAACGAGAGCCTGGAGCGAATTTACCAGGATACCAAAGAACAGATTCCGTATCGTAGGCCAATGCGAAGGGATCCTACCTCTGACGAAAGGAAATCAGATAAGTTCTGTGTATTCCATGAATTAAATGGTCATAACACTAATGATTGTAGGCACCTGAAGGACGAGGTGGAAGGGCATATCAGGAACGGTATGCTCCTTCAATATGTAAGGAGGCGAGCTCCTGTGGCGGAACCAGAACGACCACCGTCCACATCAGCTAGAGGCGACCCCGAATCCAGGCACCGTTTGATTATCAATTGAGTGAGATAACGATGAACAAGTTGTAAGCTTCCACTAACGCAATCAAATCATCTACACATGTGCGAGATCGCGAACGATCTCCAGGAATGCTCCGGATGATCAATGACCGTTTCGTAGTGGGAACTTACACTTCGACATCCATGCTTTGCTTTCATATCATTTCAATTTGAACGTTTGGACTTTGTTTGTTTGGACATTGTTTTTGGAGCTCATCCGTTTAATAGTTATTTGATTCTGATAACTCTGGAATGACTAAGCTACTTATACATGTATGGGGTCGCGAACGATCCTTAGGTATGCTCTGAGACGGCGATGAACCGCCCCTATAAACGATCCAGGAACTCACCCGAACGTGACCCTGGCATCGGTAACACCAAGCCCTCCCGGGCACACACAACTCGCCTCGAACGGCACCCGATCGCGAACGATCACAACCCGACTTCGAACAGTCACAACTCGCCTCACCTCAAATGGCTTGATCGCGAACGAACGTCACTTGAGGTCCGACACACGACCGCGAACGGTCACAAATTCGCCTCGAACGGCACACGATCGCGAACGATCACTTTCTGCCTCGAACGCCATCGGCCGCGAACGGTCATGGCTCATTAATTATGAAACCCGACCTCGAATGGTCGCCATTCGCCTTGAACGGCACTTGGTCGCCATTCGCCTTGAACGGCACTTGGTCGCGAACGATCATCAATTGCCGCGAACGGCATCGACCGCGAACGGTCCCATTCAATCCTTTGCCATAAATAGCATCGACCGCGAACGGTCCTATTCCATCCTATGCCGCGAACGGCACGGACCGCGAATGGTCCCAATTCACCTCAAACAGCATATGATCCCGAACGATCGATGCATGGATTTATACGCTCGACCGCGCACGGTCGCACTTCACCTCGAATGACTCGATCACGAACGATCGTCATTTGACGTTAAGCGCTCGACCATGAACGGCCGCGCTTCATCCTAAATGGCTTGATCCCGAACGATCGTCATTTGAGGCCATATGAAAACTATCAAGTTCTTTGCAGGTTGATGATCGGATACGAACATCCAACTCGAGACATTACAAAACACACCTTCCTACCGCAAGGCATGTTTTGGGGGGCAAAATGTTATCCCGCTTTTTGGCAAAGCCGTGATACCAAAAGATTGGTCGAAAACGAAAGACAGTTCGTCTCAGAGATTGGTTATACTTCACTTTGCTATGGATATCGATGAATTTTGTCCGAGTCCGGAACAGGCCACAATTGATAGGACATGACAAGAAAGGTCGTAGGAGTCATCGTTTCAAATTTCAAGACAATCCGAGTTCATATGCTCGAGATATGATGGATTCAAATTGAGGAAGGTGGTCACTGTCTGTTTCGAACCCATCGCACTGGAGTACTTCGAACCCATCACCTTCGAAACCATCTCCTTCGAACCCACATAGTTCGAACCCATCCACACGCTTGCCTTTGAAACCGTGAAGTTCGAACCCAAGACACGTTCGAACCCATCAGCTAGTACCTGCTTCGACTCCATCGCCTTCGACTCCACCACAATGGCCTACCTTCGAATCCATGGCGCCGCTCAGCTTCGCATCCTTACTTCGAACCCATGCAAGCCCTTAATTCGAACCCATCGAGCGACCCAGTTCGAACCGATCGAGTTCGAACCCATAGGGATTCCTTGATTCGAATCGGTCACGTTCGAAGCCAGGAATACTCCTTAGTTCGAATCCACCGAGTCAGTTGGTTTGGATGACGTGTTAGCCGTAGTTCACGGAGCAGAAGCGGTCCATTCGGAGATAAGTTAGGATCGATTCGAGAGATACGCGCCACGTCACTGCAAACCCACATGCACTCATGGGTTCGAAATCATGGGTTCGAAATCATGGGTTCGAACGACACAGCCAACCAAGAAAACCCCATTTCGAACCGAGCATATCTCCTCAGCCACAAATCCAAATGCAACCAAATTTTCACAGTAGCTTCCATATGAGGTAAAGATTGTCCCTGCCAAGTTTCAGCTCGATTGGACCAATTCTTGATGGGTTCGAAATCACTTCGAACCGATGTCAGATCGAGACGAAACTTGGTGGGATCGGTCGCGTGGGCCCACTCACGTGCCAGAAGAAGTCTCACGAAGTTTCAGCCAGATCTGGGCCTCCAACGCCTATAAATAGCACCCTGAAGCCTTCAGAAAAGGGGATCTTCCGAGAACTTCTGCCATTGAACGCTGAGACTCTGCCGGATTAACGTCTATTGATCAGAATCACTGTTGTATTCAGATTTCAAAGCTATTATCTACTGTAATCCATTGTAATCGATTGAATCGAGCAAAGCAATAAAGAGAAATCCTTCAAAGTGGACGTAGGCACGAACGCCGAACCACTATAAATCCTGTGTTTGTGATTGTTGTTTGTGAATTACTGCGATTTATTACCTAGAGCTGAATTTTATATTGATTGTTGCTGAGTTCTGTGTTGATTATTATCAAGTTGAATACGCAAACGGGTGCTTTCGTGATATTGGGTGTTTGTGACCAATTTTGGCGCAAACAATCACCCAAGAGAAAGTGCCTGCACTAATGGAGGAACATTAATCTGCTACAAATAGAAGACCACCTGCTACAATAAACGGGTTAAAAAAAAATCTCTGATATTCCTTTGTCATTAAGTACTTCTTACCTCTTTTAGAAAAGCTTAGCTCAAAAGATCATTAATAGCGAAATTGCCAAGAATGCACTTGTAAACTAAATTAAGCAATAAAAGCCGAGAGCGGATCCTTCAGAGTGGATGTAGGGATCTTGTTCCGAACCGTTATAAATCGTATGCTGCTTTTACCTTTTGACATTTATTTCCTGTCTAGTCTGGGTAGTCTTTCAATTTTCTATTTCGTTTTGGAATTAGCTTCTGAAAGCTTTGGAGTGTTGGCCAGGTGAAAAATATTGTGTGAAATGCGGAATATGGATCTTAAGGCTAGGATTAAAACTAGAGGGGGTGAATAGTGTTTTAAGGAATTACTAAATCTTTCTGAGTTTTTGTTAATTTGAACACAAATGTGTGCAATATTCAGACACAGATATGATCAAAGAAACAAACATAGATGCAGAAATAAAGTAAAAGTAAAAAAGGAAAGAACACACTGGATTTTATACTGGTTCGGAGTTACCCTATATCCAGTCCCGCACACAAGTACGGATTTCCTTTCAAAAGCTATTGTACAGTTACACCCTCGATTTCAAGGCCACGAGGTACACCACTCCAGATTCACAATCCTGTGGGTAGAGATAATTAATTTCACGGGCAACATGTTCACCCAATTGATTTCCATGGCTACAATCATACCTTTTCTCACTTGATTGATTTCACAGGCTACAATCACACCTTTTCTCGCTTAGTTTATTACAAAGAAGCCTATAACTCGGAATAGCACTGAGATCTTGTTGAGATAGTGATAGAAAATCAAACCAATAATGATCTAGTTAGATTCAATGTTGATTTCGGCAGAGTAATGGTAAAAATATGTATAAAAAAATGTGGAAGAAGAAGAGGAGTGAAATCAGAGAAATTATGAATGAAAATTCGTTTAAAACTGCCCCTATTTATAGTCGAACAACAGTCATGTCCATTCGTTAAAGGATATGGCGAATAGACACTTCCTTTGAAATTCAAAATTTTGAAATAAACTGCTACCATGTCGATATAGAGTACTTGAGGATGTCGAAATGCCCAAGGTATTTTTGATAATTTGCTTTTCTTTGAAAATAACTTCTATCTTGTATTAAAACTATTTTAAACTTTATAAGTATACTTAATTATAGTTAAAATACATATATAAATATAGAAAATAATATTTTGGAATATATATAAAATTTTACTATAATTTATATTTAATAAGTATAAATATTAAAAGTTAAATATATTATTATTAAAAGATAGTTTAAAACTAAGCATAATTTAATTTTGAAAAAAAAGATTATTTTGAGGCTAAAAATATTTAAAACCAGGATAGATGTTTTTTATTCTTTTAAAAGGAAGATTTTGAAATAATTTTGAAAACAAGATATAATTTTGTAAAATCATTTGAATAAAAGGTTAGTGGATACAAAACAATGTTCCACTAGATTTTTCGTAGGTTCCATCCTACTTAGGGTTCCATCCCTTTAACAGGCTCGAAGTGGATTCCATTTCATGAATAAATTGGATTTTAAGATGCCAGTGCTTTTCTAGGAGTTTTTACAAAATTCCTAATTAAATTACTTATTATTGAAATCTTGAACTCTTGATATTCTTGATACTCATGAGTCTTCAATCTTGATATCTTGAATCTTTATACTGTACAGTCTTCATTCTTGGTACCTGCATGATTAGATCCTGCATATACATATGTATCTAAACTATAATGTTAGTATTTATATTTTATAATCTTATTCTAAGGTTGTTGTCATCAAAACCATCATCTCAAGGACTAACAATCTCTCTCTTTTTGATGATGACAACCTTTATTTATAAAATATTACTTCTATCCTAATAACTCCCCCCTAAAACTAATAACCCCCCCTTAATCTATGCCTAACTATCCTATTTTATACTTCTCCGCCTTTGTCATCAACAAAAACTAACTCCAAATTATAGAACTCTCACTTATTCTTGTACTAAAATACCTGCATTATTATTATATTCAATGGAGTATATAATATATAGATTAAGAGACAATTATACTGATAACTAATCAAAGATCATATAAATATCAATGTGTTTTTATACATGTTTTGCACACCAAACATCAATCCACACAGAATATCAATCCTTACCAAACCAAATCAAAACAAATCAAATCAATCCAAGCAATCAATTGAAATCAAACATTACGAGGAACTTCCACCCATCATTCTTCTTTAAATATAGGGTCTGCTTTAATAGCATCCCAATTTTCATTATCATTGGTGAGAGAGACAGGAGGATGTGCTTCATTATCATCTTTGTGCAGGGAGGAAATCATCCATCGTATCACATCGAAATGCTTTTCTTGCTCCTTGATCATCTGCATTTGACTCAACTCTAAGTGTTGCTGGTTATGAAGAATGAAAGAGAGAATATTCTTGAAAGAATTAAGAGTTTCTTCAAGATTCTCGGTTAAATTATGAATTGGATTGGCCATTTGTAAGTTTGTGAGAAGAAATGTAGATAAAGTAGATAAGAAATGATTTTGAATGATGAATTCTGGAAGAAATATGTATTTATAGGTGTAGAAATTCGTTTGAAATGAATAGACATAAGGTAGTTATTCAAATTTCAAATTTAAAATGAAAAGTCATTTCTGACCAGTATATGTCGACATAGTGAAGGGGGGACGTCGACATGGTTCAGTGAATTTTGATGACTTATTTTGATTTTGTGAATAATTGTGTGTATATATATTTATATAATATACTAACATTTATTCTAGAGATAAGATAAGCTAGATAACAGAAAAGTAATTTAATTTCATTTCATAATAGAACGATACAATGATTAAACATTAAAAACTACACGAACATTCGAATCAAAATAAACTAAAACAAATACAACGAGATATAAAAAGGTAGAACTAGTTAGAGGATGATGAAGATGAAGATAATCCAAGCTTCTTATTGACTTTGGAGAAAAACTTGTTCATCTTCGATGACATTTTACCAATTTCTTACTAACAGACCGTTTAAGAATCCGTTGATTCTTGACAATAGTCTTTTGATTTTTGAGTAAGGTTTTGTTGGTTGGATTACAAGGATAGTCAATGCTTTCCAAAGATGTTTCACCTTCTTCTTCTATTTCCATTTCATCCCCTTCTTCTTCTTGCTCTTCCTCCTCTTCCATCTCCTCATGAGCCAAACGCTCTTCCTTTTCGGCAGGAGTCTCATAAGGTTGAAAACCAAATGTTCATAAGAGAAATTTCTGAGTGATTAAAACCTTTCTTGAAACAAATTCTTCTCCTTTGAAATCTACTCCAAAATAGTTAAAAATCAGAGTGAGATAGATTCCATGATACAAAGTGTTTTCACCCATTTTAAGATTTTTGGGACGAAATTCATCCAAAATAACTTGCGCCCAATTAATATCATAATTTCCAAAAATAGAAAAAAGTGCTTTGCAAACTTTTGAAGTTGGATTGTTAAAATTTTCCGATCTTGGGGTCAAAGTATGTTGTAAAAGAAGATTAACAATTCTAGCATTTGATCGAAAGTTTCGATTTTTGAATTCAAAATTATCATTTCATTAGAAAATGTGATGAAATATCTCACGATCATTTTCATCGATATTAAAACTAGAAAGATCCATTCCCGTGCTTTTGCAATTGAGAATGGTACGCAAAAGATCACAATTCAAAACGATTCTAGTGCCTTTGACACTACTCCGAATTTCATCATCATTTCCATTATAAAATCTGCGATTAAGATTTGCATAGAAATTTTAACAAGCCTTGGATAACAAACAAAATCATTTTAAGAAGCATCAACAAGACTAAGAATACTTATAAAAAGAGAATCGATTTCATAAGTAGAGAAATCTTGAAATAAAGTAAACTTCCCGGGATGGACTTTTCCATAGTTAGCATAGTTAATATATGCTTTTATAGTCTCCGGATCATTGTAGAGTTGCTCTTTTATCTTTCTGGAAATTCTCATTGTCGAGGGGTTGCTTGAAGAAGCCATTAGAGTAGAGAGTAGAGAGCTTGAATTTTTGAGATAAGAGTTTGAATTTGAAAATGAGAGTGAAAAGTTGTGATCAAAGATAGTGAATAAATAGATTCTCAAAAGACATATTCTCTGGTTAAAAGGTAGCTTTTCACAGAATTGAATGAAGTGAAAAGATGGAGGGAAATTCAATATTTGAATTCAAATTTTGAATTTCAAATTTCTGTACCTATGTCGACATCATAGTGGGGACCATGTCGACATGTGTCTTTGAATTTCCATGATTGTTTTTCTTAAGTATTCTAATATATATATATATATATATATATATATATTTATTATTTTTAATGTCTATATATATATATATCTGGAATATTACTAGAATTATAGTATATTCCATAAAATATTATGATTCTACTAAAAAAAATAATAAAAAATAATAATAAAATAATAGTAAAAAATAAAAAAAATTAAAACTCAAAAAACACACCTATTCAATATCAATCAATCAAGCATCCAATTCTAAGCATGCAATTTCAACCAATTGTATTGTAAATGTGTACCTTTTTCTGAGTCTATTTCTCTTAATTCGTCGGAGTCGTGAACTGCCGTGAAATACATATTTAAATTATCTGTCTTCTGATCATCATCGCTTGAGGACAAGTCTGAGTCGTCTAGAGTAGCAGTAAATGCACATTTTCATTTCTTTACATAATCATTGTTTATAGGAAAATTTTGCCTATCTGGATATGGACAGTCTCTTTTGACATGGCCTAGTTCGTCACAGTTGAAACATTTGATATTGTTTGGCACTACATTCTGATTCCAGAGTTCTTATAGTAGTTTCTCTTGAGATTGTTCATCTTTCTGTATTTCAGGAATTTCCAAAAATTCTTGGTCATAAGGGCTATCTCTTCATTATTATCGCTGTTTGAGTCTGATCCATCGGTCAATGCATTGAACGCCATTGATTTCTTTTCAGATGCTTTGCATTCTCTTTTCTCAATCATTTGGATTTCAAACGACATTAGATTCCCAACTAATTCTTCTATCTTCAAGGTACCGATGTCATTTTCCTCTTCGATCGCAAGTGTCTTTTGATCCTATTTTGGAGTAAGAGAATTTAAGATTTTTCTGACTTGATCATCTTTCGAAAATTCCTTTCCCAAGGATATTAGTGAATGCACAATGTTCTGAAATCTACTATACATATCTGAAATAGACTCATTAGAATTCATTTTAAATAATTGAAACTGGTTTGTGTGCATGGAAATTTTGGTCTGCTTAACTTTGCTTGTTCCTTCATGAGCAACTTGCAAAGTTTTCCAGATTTCATATGCAGACTTACAAACTAACACTCTATTAAATTTATTTCTATCAAGTGAACAAAACTGAATATTCATATCTTTAGAATTATTTTGTGCAACAGTCTTTTGCTCAGCAATCCACTGTGCAAAATCAGTTGTGGGTTCAGAATATTCAGTCTGTGTGACATTCCAAGTGTCTAGTCCTATAGATTGTAAATATATTTTCATCCTACATACCCAATATGCATAGTTACTGTCATTAAAAAGTGGTGGCCTAATAGTAGACTGACCTTCTACAAATGAACTAGTGATAGGGATAATAGAACCAGTGTCGGTAGTGTTAACGGTACCAATGTTGGTAGCCATTTTGAGAACTTTTCAAAATTCAAATTATGAAAATTTTGAAAAGCTTGCTCTGATACCAAATGTAAGAAATGCAGAATACGGATCTTAAGGCTAGGATTAACACTAGAGGGGGTGAATAATGTTTTAAGGAATTACTAAATCTTTTTGAGATTTTTGTTAATTTGAACACAAATGTATGCAATATTCAGACATAGATATGATCGCAGAAACAAACACAGATGCAGAAATAAAGCAAAAGCAATAAAGGAAAGAACACACCGGATTTTGTACTGGTTCGGAGTTACCCTACATCCAGTCCCGCACACAAGTACGGATTTTCTTTCAAAATCAATTGTACAATTACACCATCGATTTCAAGGCCACGAGGTACACCACTCCATATGCACAACTCTCTGGGTAGAGATACTTGATTTCACGGGAAACAAGTTCACCCAATTGATTTCCAAAGCTGCAATTACGCCTTTTCTCACTTGATTGATTTCATAGGCTACAATCACACCTTTTCTCGCTTAGTTTATCACAAAGAAGCCTATAACTCTGAATAACACTGAGATCGTGTTGACATAGTGATAAAGAATCAAACCAGAAATGATCTAGTTAGATTCAATGTTGATTTCGGTAGAGTAATGGTAAAAATGTGTATAAAGAAATGTGGAAAAAGAAGAGGAGTGAAATCAGAGAAAATATGAATGAAAATTCGTTTAAAACTGCCCCTATTTATAGTAGAATAGCAGCCATGTCCATTCATGAAAGGATATGACAAATGGACACTTCCTTTGAAATTCAAATTTTTGAAATAAACTGCTACCATATCGATATGAGGTACTTGAGGATGTTGGCATGCCTAAGGTATTTTTGATAATTTGCTTTTCTTTGAAAATAACTTATATCTTGTATTAAAACTATTTTAAACTTTATAAATATACTTAATTATAGTTAAAATAAATAAGTAAATATAGAGCTTAATATTTTGGTGTGTATGTATATAAATTTTACTATAATTTTATATTTAAATCTAAGTATAAATATTAAAAGTTAAATATATTATTATTAAAAGATAGTTTAAAACAAAGGATAATTTGATTTTGAAAATAAAGATTATTTTGAGGCTAAAAATATTTAAAACCAGGACATATGTTTTTTTATTCTTTTAAAATGAAGGTTTTGAAACCATTTTGAAAACAAAATATAATTTTGTAAAATCATTTGAATAAAAGGTTAGTGGATACAAAACAATGTTCCACTAGATTTTTTGTAGGTTCCATCCTACTTACGATTCCATCCTTTTAACAGGCTCGAAGTGGATTCCATTCCACGAATAAATTGGATTTTAAGATGCCAGTGCTTTTATAGGAGTTTTAACAAAATTCCTAATTAAATTACTTATTATTGAAATCTTGATCTCTTGATATTCTTGATACTCGTGTGTCTTCAATCTTGATATCTTGAATCTCGATACTGTACATTCTTCATTCTTGGTACCTACATGGTTAGATCCTGCATATACATATGTATCTAAACTATAATGTTAGTATTTATATTTTATAATCTTATTCTAAGGTTGTTGTCATCAAAACCATCATCTCAAGGACTAACAATTATGTCTAACATTTTTGGCGCTAGAAGGAGGGCCCCAACTTTCCTCTCTTCCAATCTAGCAAATTCATCAATTGAAAAGTTTCAATCAAGCATGAAGATAAAAGCATCCTCTCGAAAGACTCCTCGCTCTGCTATCCAAGACAAAGGAACCAAAGAATTGCTCATGATTGATGGAAATTAGGCAAACAAAGTAAATCAAGCTGTTATTGAAGAAGCTACTGCCCAATTCCTTACCGAAGGTGAATTTCAAAAAATGATGCTGAAATTCATTTTCAACACGACACAATGATTAGATAATTATCAAACTAAAGTCGGTCTAATAACTGGTAGAGAATCGACCCGAGAGAGAATCATAGGTCATCTAATCAATAAAGATGGAATCAGGATATTAATAAATACCATGGTATCGAATCGAAATACCAGTCTATACTAATGAGGCTATAGAGAATCATCGATTTAGGTATCGAATATACTCTTATATAGACATTGCTGTTATCAGCTTCATATGAAGGTGTCTAATCAAATCTACTAATAGCTCATCTGATAAGGCCTTATTAAACACATATGAAACAATTAGCTGGTAGAGAATCAATATAACAAAGAAACCAATATGTTAATTAATAAGATAGTAGAGAATCTAGGTTGCTAGTAAGGTGCTGAGAAAATCCATTCTATAAGAATTTCGAATAGCTGGTTCTGGTAGGGAATCCACCTTTGACCTTCGGTCGAGATGTCAGAAAATTGCCAATGAATAATGAAACCTCATAAGCCGAGTTCATGATAGTCAAAGAAGCACCTAAGAAAGCCGAGACTGCAAGAGCAACAAGTGCAGGTCCTTTGAGCAGCCCCTAACCGTAAGTCCCAAATGGGTTTACTTCGGAGAAAGCAAGCAAAATATGCCAAAACATCAAAATATTGAAACTGAAACCATACGACTTGGTAGGGATTGAGGAATGGAAGCTTTATTAATAAAATTATCAGAGCAAGTACAAAATCTATAGGAGGATTGATCTAGCCTCGGTGCCAAGATGAGACACCGTAAGGTTCGTCCTTTCTCCAAAAAAATCGTGAAAGCCCCTATGCCTCCAGGATTTAGGATCCCGAAATTTTCTTATGATGGATCATCCAACCCTAAGGATCATATTTCTTTATGTGAAATCAAAATGCAAGCATCCATACTTCCGATGAGATTAAATGCATATTCTTGCCTGCAACTTTTGTGGGCCCACCTTGAAATGGTTCCAAAGTTATCTATCAAATTCTATCAACTCCTAGGAACAACTTACTACAGGTTCTTGACACAATTCTTCACCTCAAGAGATACCAAAACAGGACTGAGCCTCCTGTCGACTTTAGACAAAGGAGCAGAGAGTATCAAAAGGACTGTAATAAAAGATTTAATCACACAACTATCAGATGCAAGGGCATGACGGACGAGATCAAGCTAGTTGCTATTACCTCAAGGTTATGGAGGAACACCCTATTCTAGGATGATATACTAAGGTAAGAATACATATACTCGAATGAATTCTTTTTCCAAGCTCAAGGAGAAATCAAAATACACTCTGAAAGTTGAATGGCGACAATAAGAAGATCACCTCGGCCAAAAGGTTTAAGAGAGAACTTTAGACGGTGGAATCTTATCCCTTAACTCATTCTTATGCTCAAGTCTGCACAATGACTCGAGATCGAATCCCGTAGCCTTCGAGAAGAGCTTAAGAGCTAGAAGTTAACCAAGAATGAAAGTATTACAGCTACCATTGGTAGAATGGTCATAACACTGAAGAATGTTGATTTTTAAAGACTTTCATCAACATGCTGGTAGGAGAAGGAAAGCTAAACGAGTTCCTAAAAAATGATAATACCTAAGAGCCTCCACTCCAACAGTAAACGAAAGTACACCGCCTTAGGCCATGACTCCAAGATCTTTTCCAGTCCCTCAGAATTTTGGTGGCATCATCTTGGGAGGACCCTACATTACCGAGGCAAGTAACGGTAGTTGGAAAAGATATGTTAATGAATTCAAAGATAGAGACATGTAAGTGTATGTCTTGAAAAGTTTCGAAAAGAAGCAGAAGGTTAGGCCGGAACTTATATTTGGCGACTCCAATAAGAGGGATGCCAACCACCCTCACAACGACCCACTTGTAATTACGGTTGAAATTGGACTTTCTGAGATTGTAGAGATAATGGTAAATATTGGAGCCATTATTAACATCATCTATAAGCATGTTTTCAACAAGATGGGGTTACTTGAAAGCACACTTAAATCTAGCTAAGCTCCCATATATAGGTCAAATGATGATGGTGCCATTCCTCTCGAAGAATGCAATTTGATGGTCAAACTTAGAAGCGACTATTGATATAAAATCTTCAAAACAGTTTTTTTGTTATGGACATCCCCTTGGTGTACAACGCCTTCTTCGAAAGGCTAGCCCTTGACGCTATAGATGGGTATGTACCTACTAAGCATTTACTATTGAAATTTCATTGAGAAAGGTGAGGGGAGATCAGTGGATCCTGAGATTGTTTTATTATGCAAGCCAAAACATGATTAATAAAGGGAAAACTTCGTCTTATGAGAACAATGTCAGAGTTAACCAACCCACTCTTTTCAAAGCTAAGAAAATAGTTAACATCATGAGTTCTTAATCTATGGGAAGTCGCAACAAGCCATTAAGAATCCTCCCAAGGCAAGAAGATTCTGTTGTTGGAGAATTAATTTACATATCAAGTTATTACAAAGAGTATAATGAGGTAGAACAGGGGTGGAGTAGTAAGTCTTTTAGGAGAAAGAAAAAGATTGTTCATGCTGTGCAAGAAATTCCAAGGGAAGAAGAAATTGAGCTTGATCTTGATCAGAGACGAGGAATCAAATTGGCTTTTGTAGTTGAGACTTTAGAAGAAGTATGCCTCAATGTAAATGACAAATCCAGGACAGTTAAGGTAGGAACTTATTTCCACCCTTCTGTTCGAGAAGAACTAATTTGCTTTCTCAAACATGACCAAGATGTATTTAGATGGACTCATGATGACATGGCAGGAATTGAGTCTTCATTCATTTGCCATTGTTTAAATATGGATCCGAAGTTTACTCCATGAGGCAAAAGAGGAGGCCTTTAGAAAAGGACCGATATATGGCTCTACAAGAAGAAATCGAGAGGTTATTGAATAATAATTTCATCTTGATGTCTACAATCCGAAGTGGAGCTCTAATCCGGTATTAGTAAAAAAACCCAATGGGCTTTACAGATTTAAACAAAGCTTTCCTGAAGGATTGGTTCCCTTTATCCAAAATCGACCAGTTAGTAGATACTACCAATGGTCATCAATTTCTTTCGTTTATGGATGCCTATTTCGGTTACAATCAGGTCCCAATGTTTAAGCCTGATGAGGAGCACACAAGTATCATCACCAACATGGGTTTGTTTTGCTACAAGATAATGCCCTTCAGTCTTAAGAATGCAGGGGCAACACACCAAAGGTTAGTCAACCGAATGTTAACAAAAACAAATAGGTTGAAACATGAATGTATATGTAAAACGACCTGTTGGTAAAAACTAAGCAGTCAGAAAGTCATGTTCCGAATCTAGCTGAGTGGTTCGATGTCCTTCGAAAGTATTATATGAAGTTAAACCCATAGAAGTGTACTTTTGGTATATAGTTCGAGAAATCCCTAGGTTTTATAGTAAGTGTATAGGTATGGAGATAAACCTAGATCAGGTAAGAGCTATAATTGATAAGAAAGCTATGACTAGTGGAGAAAAATTAATGAGTTTGAATGAATAGATCAGTGCTTTAAATAGATTCACAAATCGATCAACCGACAAGTGTATTCCCGTCTTTAAACTCTTAAAGAAGCATTTTACTTTCAAATGGATAGATAAATGCCAGAAAGCATTCGAAGATTTGCAAAAGCATTTAAGTTCTCCCCCAATGTTATACAAACCATAGATGGGGAAACCATGTTCTTTTATTTGGCGGCCTCGGATCAGGCCAATGGTTCAGCCAGTGGGAGATGATGATGGGATATAGAAGCATGTATATTATTTTAGTAAAAAGCTAGGTCCAGCCAAAAAGCACTACCCTGTAATCGAAAAGCTCACCTATAACTTGATATTCTTAACAAGAAAGCCTTGGCTTACTTCCAAGCCATCCTTTTTAAAGTCCTTACGGATCAACTACTTCAACAAATTTTTAGTAAACCCGAGACTGCAGGAAGGTTAATCAAGTGGACTTTAGAGCTTAGCTAGTATGAGATATCGTATAAGCGAAGGACAACGATCAAAGGTCAAACACTGGTTTCGAAACGAAGGCCGATAAAGGAGATGATAGGAGTAAACAATTCTCCTGGCCACTTTATGTTGACAGAGCCTCAAATGAATAAGGGGCATGTGCTAGCTATAACTTGGTAGCTTCGAAAAACCATCAAATTTATTGCATAATCAATCTCTCCTTCTCAACAACTAATAATGCAATAAAGCATGAATCCCTAATCATTGGATTAATAATGGCTATTTCTAGTAAGGTCTCAGAGATTCAAATATACAACGACTCTCAAATAGTCATCAATTAAGTTCTCGGTCACTATTAGACCCAATACCCAAGCTTAGATCTTTGTGTTTAGCAGGTAAAGTGTAACGACCCATAAATTTCCGATAATAAAATTGTTATTTTAACAAGCTTTTGTAATTTAATTTGGAAAGAAATAAAAACTTTATAATGTAATATTGAAATGAACGCTAAAAATGAAATGTAGCAATGGTAATTTAAAAACTAATTATTAACAATTTGAATAAAATTTTAATAAATGAAGTAGTGAAAGTGGTATACCTGGTTATAAACTGAATATGAGAAAATAAAAGCAAGTATTGAATTAATTAATGAAATAAAATCAAAAATTAATCACATCAAATAATTAAAAAATAATTCATGGGGACTGTTTCTTCTCCATCCCTTCCTGTCAATTCTTCTGTACGTTCTTCTGACCACCCCATACTTTCTTCTGCTCCCTTGTCTGCAACAACCATTCCTCCATTGTCGCACCTACAATCTGTCCCTGTTTCAGCTTCGCTTCCCATCCTTCCTCCTCCTTCTCCTGACCCACCTCCTCAACCTGTTGTCGTTCAGTTGTCTCCTTCCTCTCCATCTTCTCTTGCTCACTGTCCTTCTTCACCATTGTACCAACCTCTTCTGCTTGACACGGTGTCTTGGTCTTCTCTTTTTAAATCCAAACCACGTAATGCTGGCTCTTACATTGCCCAGGAAATTCCTCTTCATTACTCTGGTGACGTGCTTGTTCCTTCTAGTGAAATCATTAATGCAGATTCTGAAGTTTGGAAAGACTACCTTGTGGGGTTTTTCCTGGATAAGCCCCTACCGTATGTATCTTTTGTGTATCACTTGAAGAGAGTTTGGAAGCTTAAAGGTGAAGTTAAAGTCAAATCTGATGGTTTCCTTTTCCTTTTCTGCTTTTCTTCATCTGAGGATAGGCATAGAATCTCAGAGGAAGATCCAATCATTATGAAAAATAAGTTGTTTATCATTAAGCCTTGGGATGTTACAGTGGGCAACAGTTGTGGGACTATTCGCTCTATCCCAGTTTGGATCAAGCTATATAATATACCCTTGTATGCCTGGTCTCATTATGGAGTTAATTGGTTGGCAACGAGGGTTGGTAAGTTTCTGTGCATGGATCAGTCTACTGAGAGATTGGAGAGGATAACTTTTGCAAAATGCCTTGTTGAGGTCACTCCTGATAGGGAATTAGTTGATAACTTTCTTGTTAAGCTAATGGATGGTAGTGACCAAATGGTTTCAGTTGAATACTTATGGAAACCAGAGGTGTGTGTTACTTGTTGTGAATTTGGACACACTGAACAAAACTGCTCTTTTGCTTCAAAAGTAGCTAAGGATGCAAACCATGAAGTACAAGTTACTCATAGTGTTAAGGATACAGCAAAGGAGAAGTACAGTACGACAGGCATAAAAAGTAACCTGAAACAAGTCTGGACAAAAGTTAACAAATCAAAAGGCAAGAACAAGGATACTATTGTACTGGAAGTTGGTGATAAACAAGCAAATTTTGTTGGCAACAAGACAATGCTACCTACCACTGCAAATGTTGTTGGAGGTACTATGGATGGAGCTTTAAAACATAAAAAATTACCCCTTGCTTTTCATGGAAATGAAATTAGTATGGTGAACAGCTTCCAAGTGCTTGATGATGAATCTCAAGGTGAAGCTGATGAAACAGTTCAAGTTGTTAAGGAAACAACAATAGTTGATGTTGCAAGTATTGAGGAAGGAGAAATACTCGAAGTAGGCTTGGTTCTTACAGCTAAATGCCTCCAAGTAACTGAAAGTGGGAATACTCATGACATTGCCACTGTGCATAGTGTGTCACCTGTGCATGTTCATAACAACCCTGAATCTACCCAGCATGAAGTCATTCTACCACATAATTTCTATGATCAGACACTTAATGAGGCATCGCATGACATAAATATCCATCACTCTACCTCATCTGAATCCTGTTTTTTTAACTCACTTGCTAAAAAAAATTTGACCTTGTCTGTGTTATGCAGAAAGTCCCACCAACTAATCTTCCAAACCTCTCTGAAGTACCAAACAATCGTAGCTTGTCTTCTACCACTTTAAACCTTACTGAATCTACTTCTAACACCCCTGTTCCCCTCAACCATAACTTATCTCCTTCCTTACCTACTTCTGCTTCCCATTTCCCTTATGTTCATATTGCTACTATACCAGGATGGTGTGAAAAGGATAAGCAATTGTCTGATGAAACTAGCCACTGTAACAAAGACAATAATTCCAGAATGACAGCTAAAAAACCTCCAAAAAACAAAGCATTAATTGTTGATTCGCAATCTCCTGCAACTAGGAGTAGAAAAAACATTTCCCATCAATCTCTTTAGATTATGATGATACAAAATATAGGTGTGTGGAACATTAGGGGTGCTCACAGCCATTTGAAGCTTGATCAAGTTAAAAGTCTAATCCACTCTCACAATCTCAAAATTTTTGCAATTCTTGAAACAAAACTCAATCTCCCTTTATCATTAAGGGCTGCTTCTTATGTTAACCCTGACTGGAAGTACCTCCATAACCTATCTGAAGCTGATTATGGTAGGATATTAATCCTTTTTGATCCTTCTGTATATACTGTTTCCTCTGTTCTAGCATCAAGACAACACATTCACACAAAAATCATCTGCCACATTTCCAAATCTTCTTTCTACATTACCTTTATCTATGCAGACAACTCCACTGCTTCAAGACAAAAACTTTTTGATTTCTTGCCATTTCTTAGGCAAGAATCGCACCCATGGCTGGTCATTGGTGACTTTAACAGCTGCTATCAGCTTGATGATAAGTTTGGTGGCCACCCTTTATTCCCAAAGCATATCTTACCTTTAAGTCTTGCCATAACTGAATCTGAGCTCCTCAAGCTTCATTCTTCTAGAGCTAGATATTCATGGAATAACAAAAGTAGGCGTGGTCTCAGAACCTTTTCCACTATTGATCATGCTTTCATCAACTTCAAAGCTCTCTCAACCTGGCCTAATCTCTCAGCTAAACTTATCCATCCTATCTTTTCTGATCACTCCCCATTGATCCTCACAAATGGTCCCTATATTAAAGATGTAAAAAGAAGTTTTAAATTTTTTAATGATTGGACTCTCTTCCCCGAATTTAAACCAATTGTTCGTTCTGCTTGGTCCACGTATTGCTATGGTAACCAAATGTTTATTCTTTGCAGGAAACTCAATATTGTTAAAAAGCAATTGAGGGCATGGTCAGCTGAAAAGTATGGTGATGGTTCTAAACAAACTACTATTTTAAAGACAATGTACAAACAAGCTCAGGAGACCATGATGAACAACCCACATGACCTGGTTGCTGCTGAGGAGGAAGCCAAGCTTTGTGTGCTTCTTAATAAAGCCCTTGATATTGAAAGTGGAATGAAACAACAACAGTTGAACTGTAAGTGGCTTAAATTTGGTGATCGTAACACTGAGTTTTTTCATTCCTCGATCAAAATAAAGCAAGCTAAAGAAAATATTCGTACTATATTTACTCCTGATGGATCTTTACTCTCCTCCCCTGACGATATCGATGCTGCTTTCATTGAATACTTTGAAAATCTTCTTGGTAACTCCTCCAATTTTTCCCCTGATCTTGACATGTTGAATGAAATAACACTACCAGCTATATCTAGTTTCCAAGCTGAGTTGCTTGTGAAACAAGTTACAGATGAGGAAATTAAGCAAACTCGTTTTTCTATGAACAGAAATTCAAGTGGTGGCCCTGATGGCTTTAATGTTCACTTCTTTGTAACTAGCTGGGATATTGTTCATGTTGATTTTTGCAAAGGTGTTCACAATTTTTTTAACAAGTGCACTCTCCTTTCTGAAGTTAACTCTACTAACATTGCTCTCATCCCAAAATGTCCCGAAGCTAACACTGTTTCTTCTTTTAGACCCATATCATGTTGTAATGTGGTGTACAAGTGCATTTCAAAAATTATTGCTTCTAGGCTTTTACTTGTTCTCCCTGATATAATTTCGAATAATCAAGTGGCTTTCCTTCCTAACCGTTCCATATTTGACAACATTCTACTTTCCCAAGAACTGCTTTGTAGGTATGCAAGATCTAATGCAACTCCTTCTGCAATGTTAAAGTTAGACATAACCAAAGCTTATGACTCCATACACTGGTCCTCTATAGTTCGAATTTTGGCCTTAATGAATTTTCCCAAGCCTTTTGCTGGTTGGGTGTACGAATGTATATCAACACCTAGTTTCTCCATTGTCTTGAATGGTAGACCGGTTGGATATTTTAAAAGTAGACAAGGAATCAGGCAGGGCGATCCTATCTCATCCTACTTATTTCTTATTGTTATGCAAGTTCTAACAAGATACATAAATTCCAAGTACTTATCTGGCATAATCAGGTATCACCCAAAATGTAAGATCACTAATGTTACTACTCTCATGTTCGCTGATGATATTATGATCTTTACAAAGCCTCACCTTCCCTCAATCCAGTGTGCTTTAAGCACTTTGTCAAAAAAAATCTTATGACTGGCTTGCAACTTAATTGTTCAAAGTCTGGTATAACTTTTGCTGGGATAACCTCTGCTATCTCCAACCCTATAAAGCAACTTACTGGTCTTCAGAGTATGCACACTGATGTGACTTACCTTGGCCTCCCACTATTAACCACTAGACTGAAGACTGCGGATTGCCTTCCTCTATTCTCTAAAATTGTTTCTTTGTTTAACAAGTGGTCCAACCGATTCTTAACACAGGCTGGAAGGCTTGTGCTCATCAAATCAGTTGCATTTTCCATGCTTGTTTATTGGTCTAAAGCTTTCATTCTTCCAGTCAACTGTGTGTTATGGGAAGTTTTGAAGAAGGATATCTATCAGGCTATGTTGATCTTACCAGCAATTCCAGCTGGATTCAGAGATGTGTGGAGTTAGTTGGTTGTCAGTGTGTTTACTTCTTCTCTAAGTTTTGCTTGGTGTGTTTGTTTTTTCTTCTTTACTTGCCTTGTTTTCCCTATGTGTTTGTCTTTTGCTTGGTTCATTTCTTTGAACAAGCTTATGTTTTTTATTGTGTTGTTGCAATAAAATTAGGTAGGGGCCCTGTTAACCCCGCTAGCCATTGCTAAAAATTAATGAAATAAAACGTTGTTAACAGTAATTGAACGTAAATTAAGGTAATAATGTTAATGCAAGTTAATAAATAATTAATTTAGTGCAATCCCAATTACTTGAAACCAATTGTAAGGTTATAACTGATTGTAATTAGTAAATTGGGAAATAAATTTAAAGTTATATTAATTGATGAAATAATACGTAATAAATTGAAATTTGATAGAATCAACGCTAGATAAGTAATTATAATAATTGATTGGTGATAATGAAGTTTGAATGAGATTAAATTAGGCAAATTGTGATAATTATTAATTGTTTACCCATTTATTTAATTTATTGAATTAGATCTAAATCCATTGCAATTAACCGAAATTGAAAACTACGTTAATATGAATTTAGTTGATGACTGTAAAAATATTAGGGTAATTGGATATACTAATGTTAAATTTATCCATAAGATGATGATTGATTGAATAAAGAGATTGAATACAAATTGTATTAATTTAATTGGAATTAAAAATATAATTTATTTGAATCTACTTAAATTGAAGGTAAACACTATAAATTTTGCAATAAATCCTTATTTGATTGATATGGAAATTTTGTTAATGAATTAGAAGTTTATTTGTGATCAGAAATGATAGAAATGGTAAATAATTAAATTTGAATTAAAGAAGTGATTAATTAATTTAATATTAAATTATCTAATTAACTGGAAAATAGCCATTTTGGCACTGACTTGGATTTCGACGAAACTAGTTTCATCAGATCTATAACGGTGAATTATTGTAGGATTTCAAGTTTCGTAGCGATCGGACATGTCGTTTGATCATACGAGCTCGAAACGGTTAGAAATCAATGAAGTTGGAATCAATTGAAATCAATTTTAAATAACTTGATTTTAGATAACTTCTTCATACGATGGAATTTGGACTTGAAACTTGTTCCATAGCATTTAAAATATTAAAAACATCTATTTCGATATATGGGTTGATCCATTTTCGCTCCGGAGTCGAAACGGGCTTTTCGGGGCGTTATCATTCAATTTTTCCAAACCAATCAAGCCCATTTGTTTTTTTTTAATGTTTTGCCATACGTATGTAATTATAAACCCAGCAGCCTTTCCATTTCTCATTTCTGTACATATATAAGTTTCTGTTGCTCCTCTTTCTCAATGGCAGACAAACCCTAAAATCACCATCCAATTTCAATTCAAAATTCAACTTCAAAAATTCAAACTCCTCGGCATATATCGAAGTATATATCGATTTGAAGCTCTCGACGAGCGCGTCTCAGATCTACAATTCATTTTCCAATTTGGGTCAGTGTTTTTCCAGAAATTGAAGAACAATTGTCGGCAGTTCATCGCGTCGTGATGAACTATAACCGATCGTCAAATCGTCTGAGGGGTTTTGAAGGGGGAACTGAGGGGACTTCATTTGTATGGTTCGTTTGGTCGTTTGTCGGTTGGATTTGGCGTTAAAATTCATTAGGGTTTCGTGTAGATGCAGTGGCTAGGGGTGATTTCTGGCGATCAGGGTTGATCGGAAGGCGGGCTTTGGTGCGCCTCGGCCAGGCGAGGTGAGCGGAGAAATGAGCTGGGTGAAGTCGATGTCGATGGACGAGTTTTCGTGGTCAACGGCTGTAGTTGTGGAGGCGTGTGCGAACAATGAGGAGGGCTTCATCATGATTGTTTTCTGAGTGGACTAGGCGATGACGTGTCGCTCGCGTATGGGTGAGACTTTTTTTCTGTTTTAATTTAACTTTTTTTACTCGTTCTAACATTAATAACTTTAACATATGAGGTCTAATTTACGCGCGGTTTGATCCGCTGGGATCAGAATAAAATTCTGGACATTGTGACGTAGGTTTGGACGAATTCTGAGGCTGTTCAAATTTTGGGTTTAAATTGGATTTAAATTCAATTTAAATTCAAAGGTGAGTGTTTTAACCTACTCACAACTTCTGAAATTTCTTTTGTTTGTTAAATTGATTTATGATGTGATTAGAAATTTATTTATGATGGTTTGGCATATTTTGAATCATCATCTCAGTTTATTTGAATTTATTTGGATAAAATAGTTATTTGATTTATTACTGAATATAAACTACCAGTAAACACCTGTTATTCATTATCTGTTCTATATTGATGTTATTGATTGAATTGGATGATGATTGTGATAAATGTTTGATGATTGATATTGGATGAATGGATGTTGTATTCTATATTGTTATAAACTACAAGTTGGTATGGATTTTTATTTCATTCGGGATTGCGGTTTGAAATGACATATAACGTATTTATATTTAAATTATGGATTGAAATGATAAATATCTGTATCACTTGACCATAGGATAGAAAATTATATACAGACACTGTGGTCTATATAAAAATATTTTGAAATGATTTCTATGGTTTTGTAAAGAAATATATGGTATTAGATAAATGTTGATTTTAGATATTATGTAAATGTTATTTTATCCTTGATTTTAAGCTATGAATATATTGATATAGAATAAGCTTAATAATAAGTTTGATTTTTATTGAAGATAACATGGTTAAGTATTTAAGTTTTATTTTAATATAGAGTTTATAATGATTTAAATAAAATGAAGGTTGGAAGATAAATTTGAGTTTTATTTAAATGATAATGGATTTATTAAGTAAAATAATTCAAAACTAAATAATAGAAAATTGAATTGTTGAATCATAATTACCAAACTTAATTTTGAAATTGTTGAATGCTTAAAGTTTGAAATATATTAAATTTGAAATGGTTTGTTCTGTGGATTAAATCTATTTTGAAATCGATATAATTTGAAGTAGTTTATTTGGAAACTGAATCGTATTGAAATTTATTATTTGGGATTTAGTTAAATTTAAAATTTAGAAATTCGAGTTGTCTTGGAATTGATTTGTGAAATCGAAGAAGCTATTTTATTTTATAAAGTATTTTAAATATTTAAACCATTTAAGGGGTGGAAGTTATGTTTCAAAATTATGAGTTTCAAGGTATTAAAATTTAAAAGTGTTATATTTCAAGTGTTTTGATTTTGAAATGTTATAACTTTGAAAGTGTTATGATTTTAGAAAAGGATATATTTGAAATGAAAATGATATCGTATTGATTTGGTTTTGAAAGGGCAATGATATTTGGTTTTAAAGTATAAACTATTTTGAAAATGACCGTGGTGTTATAATAACGTTTGGTTGTTAAAGAGACCATGATTGGAAGTTGTCATACTCTCTGCCAACTCCAAAAATTTCTTTAACAACCGTGTACGTAGTGGAGATTTCAGAATGAAGTAGGATGGTGGCGGTGTTCCTTTGAGGTATATACGTGGACCCAACTCCCATGAGTTGGCATAAAGTGGCAAAAGCAGGAGCGATCTTGGACCAAGGAGGTAGCCCTACTTATCGGACACACTCCTTCGATATTATATTATGATTTTGAGATTGATTTGTTGGCCACTTTTGATTTGGGAGTGAGGCTCGAGGTGGGCGGCAGTAGTTGCTACGCGTTACCACCAGCCTGTGTATGTAATTGGTATATCTACCCTGGCATTGTCTTGTGTGCCGTGTCACCTACCCTAGCGCGCCTTGTACGAGTTTGATTTGTGTCGTACCTATGGAGTATCCTCTGATAGCCTCCCGATCAGGAGGTATTACGATACTTTATAGACTATTGGCACTATTACGTGTTAAGGGTTATATAGGCAACCCCTTAACACTATTTTAAAGTAAGTTTATTTTACTTTTAGACATTATTATAATAGCATATATTACTACATAGTAAATAGTTTAACGGATCCTTAGGATATGCGAATCTCGAGCATCTCTTAAGTTACTGCACTCACATTTGACACTGGATAGGAGATGTCAAATCCCGTAAACATCTCTAACGCCGTTCCACTCATATTATTTACCACTGATTTAATTTACGTAAGATCTTTTAGTTCTGACTAGAGTGTTTTGTCTTTTCAATTCGCTCGAGTCAGTCTAAGCATTTCAGGATTGGAAGACTTTATTTCTGAAGGACGAAGATGAAGATTGCATTACTATTATTTATTATATTATTCCACTACATTCATATTGTTCCGCTGCGTTGTTTACTATTCTCGGGTATGTGTAACTCTGATATGTGTTGTATAAGTATAATCAAATGTTTTGTAAAATAGCTTCATGAACTGTTATTTGATTATTATATTTTGTCATTCCGTTGTGAGATTCTGTTTGTTTTATTTCTTTCTCTGCTTTTCTTATTCACCCCCATAACAATTTGCCCATTTGTATGGTTTGAGCCTGACGTGTGTGGTTTATCGTCGATTTAAAACGTACAAAAAGGCGGATCATTACATAAAGCAAGTACTTGGAGCTTTTGTAGGTTGTCACATAGAAAGCATCCTTATAAATCAAAATACTAGGGTCGATGCCTTAGCAAAATATGCAAGCTTAAAGGATATAGGAGTGTTTAATTTCATTCCAGTCGAGATCCTAGAGAAACCTAGCATACAAATATATAGAAAGTGTTAGTTATAACATGGGCTCAGACTGCCCGAAGTGAATCTACAACACCAGCAATAACTGAAGAAAATTGGATGTCATCATACATTCGATATCTGACTAAGGATATTCTACATTCGAATTCTGCCGAAGCAAGACGGATTTAATATAATGCTTCAAGGTTCAGCATTATAGATGGAGTACTCTGTAGGATGGGATTCTCAACTCTATACTCCTAGTGTGCAATAACCTCGAAAGGTCAATTGTTGTTGAAATAAGCCCACGATGGAATTTGTACAGACCATTGTGGTAGCTAAAAGTTGGCAAAGAAAATACTCCGGCAAGATTTCTATTGGCCGACACTAAATCAAGACGCATTGGACTATGCAAGAATATGTGATAAATGCCAATTTTATACAAAAGTGCCAAGAGCTCCTCCTAGCGAGTTCACCCCAATAGTGAGTCCATGGCCCTTTGAGATTAGAGGCATCGATCTTATTAGTCTCCTTCCGACGGCTAAAGGAGGGGCAAGATATGCCACAGTGGCAATTGATTACTTTACAAAATGGGTCGAGGTTGAACCCTTAGCTACCATAACCTCCGATCAAGTGATAAAGTTCATGATAAACAAACATTGTATCTAGATTCGGTCTTCCATTTAAAATCATTATAGATAATGACACTCGGTTCAAGAGCCAATATTTTGTAGCGTATTGCTAAGATCAGGGTATCATCAAGAGTTTTTCTTCAGTGGCCCATCCATAAACAAATGGGGCCATGGAAGCAGCATATGTTTGAAGAAATGACTGAACAAGGCAAAAGGCAACTGGGAAGATGGATTGCCTTTTGTTTTGTGGGCTTATAGAATAAGCTCCAAGTCCTCAATAGGACATACTCCTTTCTCTCCAACTTATGGCTTTGAGCCATTCTTTCCATCTACTTATAAATTCCCTTTCATTGAAAGTATTATTGTAATACATACCAGAATATAGAGCTCAAGGACGAGTAAATGGATTTGTTATCCGAACTCGGAGACCAAGCCGCTTTAAGGATCATGAAAGTATATTCGGAAGATGACTCGATACTACAACAAGAGGGTTTGAACTATAAAGTTTGAGAAAGGGGACCTCATTCTTTGAAAGATAATGCCAAAGACAAAGGATCCAGCAGGTGGACCTTTCAATCCAAATTGAGAAGGACCGCTAATAATTCGTGATGTCATCCCTCTGGGAACATATAGACTAAAGAGGCTATATGGCAATGTGATACATCGAACTTAGAATGCCAAGCATTTGAAACATTATCACAGCACAAGGTTGCTACATGAATAAAAGCCTTAACAGAAGTTTGATACAATAATTTATTTCTTAGTTGTGACTCAGGTATGTCGAACGGGACTATGGACTTTTAAAGTTTTAAGTATTTCAAACATTTCATTAAACATTTTAGTCATGATTATTGACGTGGTCAAATAATATTACACAACTTTCAAAAAGTACGTTAAAACATGTTAGCCATGATACTACTCTGATCAAGTAGCACCATGCGAGTTTCAAAGCCATGCTTCTGCCTGGTGGAAAGTAAATGATTTCACTTTACAACAATTATTTCACTTCACCTTCGAATAAATCGTCCAAAATAAGGACTTACAATTTTTAGCCATGATCTTGTAGTGTCACGCAAGAAATAATCCCTTATCAGTCTTTTTATTTCAAGCTAAGAAGCATAGTTGTGAGCCATGGTAAAGTAGTATCATGCATTGGGTAGATTCCCAATAAGATTAGAAAGTTGGGTAGATTCCCAATGATAGTAAGCTATGGTCAATTGGTACCATGCATTGGGCAGATTCCCAATAGGATTAAAAAGTTGGGTAGATTCATAATGAAAGCGAGCCATGGTCAAGTAGTACCATGCATTGGGTAGATTCCTAATAAGATTAGAAAGTTGGGTAGATTCTCAATGATAGTGTGCCATGATCAAGTTGTACCATGCATTTGGTAGATTCCCAATAATAGTGATCCATGATCGATAGTTTCATGCCATGAGTGAGTCATCGAAAAGATGACCGTACCAAATGCACCTAGTAAGCAACGTCTAGAGTATTGTGCAAGAGCGAGCCATGGCCGAATCTTATCATGCAAAGTGTAAGCCATGATCGAATAGTACCATGCACAATGTTTGTATAGTGAGCCATGTTCTTATAGTAACATGCATATATAGACATTATACCACTATTAATAGTTTTCAAAACTGATACTTATGCAATACTAGATCTAGATTGACTGAAACATGGTATTAAGGTGTTTTCCCGAAATCTTCTAAACAAGAATATTACCTTGTTTGAAAGCTCGGGATCAACTTCATAATGGGAACGGAACAAACAAGTCAAGTATTATGCTTGATATGACGCTATTCTTTCCAAAGTCCACCTCATATCAACCATATGAGGAAAACTTTAGAGGGCATGTGTTATGCCATAATTCTACAAGTACAAATTACGAATATTCGAAAGGAAAGTTCCTCGGCTTGTAATTCTGAGACCTATTGTTTAGTTTCCGACAAGAGCTTAAGCACTGGATTTGTCATCGAATGGCATGTAGTATGAGAGCATGAGTCAAAGCATCAATCGAGATCAAGATCATTATCCATCTAAGACAAGAGTTAACCCGAGAGCAGCAGTTGCCTGAAGCATAAGCATCTTAGCGAGTATCAATCAACGGCTTAGATAGCCCAGATCGAGACCAATGGTCAGGATAAACAGAAGATATCCAAGAACCTATATATAAAAGCATCATGTCAGCAATCTGTATCAAAATGCACTCAACTAAATTGTGACAAGCATTCAAATCTAAGCCGCACATAGCAATCCATGTCATCAATCCAAGAGAAAGTGCATGCACCAATGAAAGAACCTATAAAGAGTGGACCACCTGCTATAGTAAAGGGTTTAAAAACAGAATCTTTGACATTCCTTTGTCATTAAATACTTCTTACCTCTTTTAGAAAAGCTTAGCTAAAAATATCATTAATGGCGAATTTTCCACGATGGCACTTGTAAACTAAACTAAGCAATAAAACCTAGAGCAGAACCCTTAGAGTGGACGTAGTGATCTTGGTCCTGAACCACTATAAATCTTGTGTTGCTTTTACCTTTTGGCATTTATTTCCTCTTTAGTCACAGTAGTCTTTCAATTTTCTATATCATTTCAGAATTAGCTTATGAAGGCTTTAAAGTGTTAGTCAGACAAAAGTTTGTCTACAAACAAAATTTCTATTTTTAACCTTATTTTAATTACTTAATTTCTTATTAAATTTTAAGGGGTGTTACATTCTCCCTCCTTAAAAGGGATTTATCTCCCGAAATCACCAAGGAAAGATAGTGTAGTGCGCACTCAACAATTATATTATAAAACCAATTTATTTATAATTATCTACACAACCATCTACTCAATCAAAAATGCAATGTGATTGTGTATGCAAAATACTATAGGTGAGCTCAATCCTGGCATGAATGTAAGGTCGTGACATATAGCATGTATGCAGGCATCCTAAATAAACATAAAATTCTTTACGTGTGCAAAAATAAGAGTAAAAATTGTGGCAACCATCTCTTACCATCTTATTTAGCAACCACGATGCAACCAAATACCTTAAGTTTGGAGATAATAATAGAGGAAAGCTCGGGATGAGAAATATTCATCTTCTCTTCGGTTTTCCATATGCTTTCCGTTGGATTATCAAACTATCTACATGAACCAACAAAATTTTCTTTATGACGAAGCATTTTAATACCATGCTCCATAATGTATACGGTGGCATGGGGTGTGGGGTGGAGGGAGGGATGCGTCGGAGGAGGTCGATGGGCTACATTTCAATATCAATTAACTAATTAGGCTTTATTACAGTTGCAAAGTCCTGTAGACATTTCTTTAAGTATGGAAAATGAAAGACATCATGGATTCCCATTAACTAGTTCGGAAGCTCCACCTAATAGTTTGTTTCTTACACCCTCTCAAAAAAAAAAAGCCTAACGAACCATGGCGCTAACATCCCAGACATACTAAATCTCATAACCTTTTGAAGAGGGGGAACCTTAACGAATACCATATCTCTAACTAAAAATTCTAATCCTTCCTTCATCTATCAGCATAGGACCCCTAGCAGTCCTGTGCGGCTTACATCTACTTCCTAAACACTTTCATCTTCTCCAAGATCCTCCAAAATCCATGAAACAAGCTCTCAAAAAATATGTTAAAATTCTTGTAAGCCCTTTCCGCCTAACTGTCGGTCTATAGGTAGTAAGTGGTGCTAAGATCTAAAGTCATTCCCAAAGCAGATTGCAGACTCCTCCTAAACCCACTAGTGAACCAGGGGTCTCTCTCACTAACAATGCTAATTGGAAATCCTGGAAGTTTCACCACTTCCTTAACGCAAATCAATGCTAGAGATACTGCGATCCTACTATTTCTAACGGGATAAAATGAGCCATCTACTGTAACCTAAATAGCATCATTGCCTCTAGGTAACCCATCTTCAAAGTCCAACGATATACGCTCCCATTTCTAAGTCGGAATCTTCAATGGTAACCATACCCCTCCGGGCTTGCGTTGCTTAACCTTTTCTCCTTTGGCATGTCAAACATTTGGAAACTCATTCAACGGCTCTCTCTTCATCTTAAACCAATTAGAAATTTTTTTCATATCCCTATACATCTTAACTCATTCGAGTTGAATGGTGACACTCCACAAGTTTTGGATTTGAAGAATTCTAACCTAATTTCCTTACTAACTTCCAGTCTTATCTTTGGTTTATCACTATTTATGTGTTCTTATGAAATTTCCTTATTTATGACGTCCCTCAATATATATTTATTTGTTTAGTGGTATAATTCCATCCCTAAAATCAACATAGTGATGAAGTAAGAACATGCCTTATACCATATCAAACACTTTTCCTAAAGGAGACAACTAACGATTTTCAAGCCAAAAATTCTAAAACAAATTTTTTGTAGAAGCTTACCTTAATCATTAATTGGTGTTAACGGTGTTAAGGTCCAAATGCTCCTCACCAATTTAAGATGTACATTCCTAGAATATCAGTTCACCATTACCCACATTCCTTAATTTTTCCTTCTTAGTTCTAACAAATATACATTACCAATATTAACTGATCATTAATTTCAAAATTGACAATCTCTAATCAACACTTATTAACTCTATTCCAATCTATCACCAGTTTTAAAATTTTCTTATTATGGGTATTAAATTCGTTGATAAATACCATATTAGCTTCCTTAATCAGTCCCCTATTTAATTCTTTTTTATCCTTTATTAATTACAAATCTATTGCCCATTAAATATGTAATTACCATAAATCCTAGTTCTGTAATTACTACACTTTATAATTAATATGAATATTGTTGTATATTACGCTATTTATATGCTAATTATTAATTTCTAATCATAGCATTCATTTTCATATTTTATTTTATCAGAGCATCCTTCCTAATAGGATTACTTTTTAAATTTTCATAAATTAAACACAAATGATATTTTTGCCTTGTTTGAAATTTCAAGGGATTATTTCTTTTTCTTTTATTGAAATAGACAGTGTAAATAATGGAACAAAATATTCATAGTTTACACATCTATTTTCCTTTTTGGTATATCTTTTGTAAACTCAAACACCACACATTTATGCGTTTAAGGAGTTAGTAATTTATGGAAATTACACGGAGCCTGTTTCTAATAAATCAAAATATGGAAATTCGTATTCCGAAGGCAGCTTAACTTACAACCCAATTATTATCTGGAATATATTTACACCCACCTATAAATGCTTGGGACTGATTTCAAATTTCCAGATCAAGTTTTACATACTAGTCTTATTTTATTCATATCCTAATACCTTTGATCTTTGTTTCCTAGATAGTGTTGCCTACCTACTCCATAAAATATAAACTTAGAAATCCATATTTCGCTAGTATTCAACATTTGAAATTCAAACTTGCTAATGAATTTCCACATCTTGAAAGAAAACTTTTAGCATACTTTTCAAAATAATTTCCAACTTTCAAAAACCGTTTGGGAAACTAAATTCTTAAATACATATAAACACCATGTTTTATTTTATTCCATATATCCATTTCATTTTTATTAAACATTCGTACAAAACCTTCCAAAACTATTTGAACCAACTTTTCATAATTTCAAAAACATTTACTTCTTTATTCTTAACCCTAAATTTAAAGGTTCGAAAATTGCGTAGTAAAATAATTCTCTTCCCTAATACTTTTACTTTAAAGACTTACTTTATAAAAGTTGGCTCCTTAACTCAAAATATTCAAAAACCTAGTTGCTAAATTAAACCATCAAAATTTAAAAAGGATTGCTTAATCCCAGAAAGGAGAAAAATAATTTCCCTCTTTCAAAAACTTTCTACATTAAAGATTATTCCTTTAAGTTGGTCTTGTACTTCAAAACAATCGAAAACATCTTCTCTAACTTTAAACAATGAAATGGGAGTAGACAAAGTAAACTCTTATCCCACCATTTTTATATCCCATCACTCCTTTTCTATTTTATTTCTAGCTAGACTACTAATCCTATTTTATAAGTCCCTAACGCTAATACTATCCAAACCTCCGAATATTGCCTCAGTTTATATTTTTCCTACTTAAAATTGTTTCTACATCAGTTTAATCAAGTTTCATTTTATTTTTAAGAAGAAGGATTTTTAAAGAACCCCCAAATTTATGAAATAGGTAAAAACATCTAGTCCAACCTACGCTCTATTTTACATTTATTTCAAAAAAAAATTATCTAAAATCTTTAAACTAGAAACTTTTTAATTGAACTAATTTTTCAAACTAAGAGTTTCAAAAATGAAAAACCCTTTATACCAAAAATCCCTTAATCAAAACAACTGACTCCATAACTTCTTTCCAAATTAGATTTTCCAAATTTTCTTTCTTCTTTGGAACAGCTTCTTTATAAGTCTTTTGAAATACCCATTCAAACATTTCAAAGTAGTTTCCAAAGAAAATCTCTTTGTCATATTCTTTCATATGGGGTTTGATTTTAGAAAATCTTTGTCAAAGCTACTTCTTTTTAATTGCCTTCTCTATTACATTTTCTTCTTTCATCCCTTACTTCTGAATGTTTATAGCTATACTACTTTGTAGTATTTAATTACTACCTAACATGCTTCTTTACTATTCCTATAAATGTTGATTGTCTACAATAAATGATTATTATTCTGACTAGACAATTCCTAAAGACATTTAATTATTCATCTTACTTTTCCTATTATAATTCCTTTACCTTTCCATGATTACCCTGATAATCTTTTTAATAAGTCCATTTATATTCTTATAAAATTCTTGTAACCCCCTATATATTGCACACTTATTGCCCTATTAATTTTAGAGTTATAATCTCTTCTAAAAAAATTAGTTACGATACGACATTTATTGCATATTCCTTACTCTATTCATTTTTCCAATTCATAGCAGGCTCGCCCATCCTTTAGGAATATGGTTGTGATTATTCTATAGTCGAAATTTATAAAGTGAATCCTAATTACTGTAAACATATATTTATATATCATAGAGTTATGGAAAAAATTACTTTAAAAAATAATGAGTACATCACTTATACGTATACTTATCTCCATTGATCAAGATAACCTAAGCTTTGATACTAGCTATAACAAACAACCCTGAAACGGACCTAATTCCGAAACAACAAAAGCCTGTCGAACCTTAGGTCCATCTCAAGGTGAGTTGTTAAGTTGATGAAATTAAAACAATATACAATACACAGAGCTATCTATCTATACTTTCAGAATCTCATAGTGAAATGGATAAAATTTAATATCATAAGTACCATCTCATAAAGAAATCCATTTCATGATATGTTAAATATAACATCATCTTTGCATATGGCCTCCATAGTACAATATTCGAAAATAACATAACTGTCTAAACTGGGTGTAATCAAAATAATTAAAAAGCATAAATAGATAGATAACTGCCAGTAATCTATCTATAATAGGTAAATATTTTAATATGATATTAAAATATTGACTGCTAAAACCAATAGGTAGATAGATATCTCCTAAATTAGCGTTACTCTCTCTAACCCTGTGTAGTTAATGCCCCGCTATTACCCCGCTACAACCCCGCTATATCTCATAGCGGATTTCTACCGCTACGATTTTTCCATATAGCCCCAGAATATAGCCTTTCCGCTTTAATCCCCGCTATTTCCGCTATATCCCGTTATTTCCGCTATATTCCGCTATTCCTGCTATATCTTTTTTAATGAAATGAATTGAAAATTTGCATTTATACATTATAAAATTATGAAACTAATTTATTTGATTTAATTTTTATTATATTTTCAGAAATGAAAATACTCTAATATTCTACCAAATTCAATTATGTTACATAACAGTTTTTCGTTTATTTAAAGTATATTCGCACATGTTTTTATTTAAAATTATTTATGTATTATTTATAATTCAATTGAATGATAATTTTTCATTAAATTACCATTTATATATTTGTAAAAACATTAAGTATGAGTTTTATATGTTATTTTAGAACCATCCGCTATATCCCACTATATCCTCGTTGTATCCCTGCTATGACTTTTTGCACCTCCACCACTTTGAATCTACCGAGCTCATTAACTGCACAACTCTAACCTATGTTGTAATGAGGAATGGGTCAGAACAACAAATGTGTGGTGAAATGGAATCTCAAACTTTACCATAATTGTACTTGGGCAGTGTTATTTAAAAAAGAACTATGTCTTTCGTATTTAAGACTGTACCAAATGCAACAATCACCCTAAATTGTGGTGCTACAATTATTAATAACTTTAACTATAAGCCCATAGGCCTTTCTATTCCAATTCCAAACTTCTAATGCAACTAACATCAATAATGCAAGAGAAAGCATCCATAACAATAAATGCCCTTTATTGGTGATTACAAAAACGCTAACCATTTAATACCTATAAAATAGGTAGGTCCCCATCCTTTAATATCAAACTCATTCCCAAATTCTAATGAAACTATCATAAACAATGCGAGAGACAACCTATAAACCACATAATACCTCTTTCCTAGGACTTAGGTAGACTTAGACCATTTAAGACCTATAAAATAAGCAGATCCCTGTCATTTAAGACCTATCCAAAGGCGAGACCCTACGTGGTTCTCATGAACTGACATCATGAGAAATCTCATCATGTCACTTAATGGTTCTCCTAAAAAGAGGTGGATCCTACCATAGTCACTTAATAACTTTAACCCAAAGTGGACCCCTTCCAAAGATTCAACCTATTGTATCCAAAGTGTAACTCATAACCCATAACCCACTCATGATGTCTCATATTAATCCGACCATTCATAGGTACAGGTAGCCAGATTGACTAGGCAGATTTTCCTTATAGAATTGTGACTAACCACACGTCGACTATGGTTAATTATTATAAGCAAAGTCCCATATTAGTTTGAAAGCTACACCGTTGGTAGCCAGATTTAACTGTGCAAACTTCAATGTAGGTTTGGTCTAACCTCACATCCTTGTAACTTAGTCATACCTTATATGTATTCCAACTATATACATATATCATCCTACAAGATTAATAATTGAGGCCTTATAAGGTATCCATTTATTATGCATCTATTTAGGGATTAGCTCCCTAATTTACATTAATTCATTCCTACAAATTAACATTACCAAACTATTCTAATAATACTAACTACCACGCTTAATATGTTATAATAAATATATTATTGTTTTAGCAGTCAATATTTTAATATCATATACATATATTTTTATGTGTGAAATTTAAGATCTAATCATTATGTTACAATAATTCGATAATAATTCGCTTATAAGGTATTTTGAAATATCAATCTAATACAATTCTACAATTCCAACAAGAACTGCTACTATTATTGCTAAATAAAATATATTTGTACAAACATGGAATACCAACAACTCGTTCCATATTAATAAGTTAGTATCACTTTTTTGTTTTAAAGAACGGACCTTCACAAATTAGATTGTCTATTCAATTCAACATTTATATACATCATTTTGGAGTGAGAAAATGTTCTTTATTTAGTTGAGTGATAGAAATAGGTGGTGCAAACTGCAAAAAATTAATTCATACTTTACACATCATTTACAATTCATTTTCTCTTGAAACTCTTTAACACTCCAATTTAAAACAGGGAAAATAGGTTTAATGGACCATAGAATACCCAACTCTGAACAAATAATTTTATTCTAATATACTAATACAAAAAAATTATAATTCAAACATATACAAAGATTGATATTTACTTATGGAAATTCTAGGGTTTTAAAATGTTATATTTTCTTTTACTAAAATTTTCCAAAGCATACAACTAATCCAATTAAATACTGTTCGATTACAAAAATGTGAAAACTTTGATATTTCCACTCATGGAGAATTATTTGCTTCCTAACTGGATTTGATTCCACTATGCCTAATTCTCTTTTCGATCTCCCAATTTTGGAATATACAACAAAGTAAATTGTATATAGAAATTAGATTTAGAATCAAAACCAGAGAGGCAGAGAATCAAAAACCCAAAGAATTAAACATCTAAATCTCCTACCTGAAAATCCTAACTAATTCTTGAATCTAAAGAAGAAGCAGAAGATGAGATTAGATTTACACCGCTTTTAATTCACTATTGGATCTTCCACTTTCTGAGTATACAACAAATAGATTGTATACATACAAATTAGATTTCAAAAATCAGTAAATGAGAGAAGAAGGATTAATTTAAATTAGAGATTAGAAATTAGAATTACTTATCAGAAATTTTACTATTTTCAAAACCTTAAGGGAAATTATTTTGACAGAGCTTCGCTATTGCTTACCAAATTTTATGAGGAAAAGTGGGGGATTTAAGGGTCTAATTATAGAGGTGAGAAGGAAGCAGAATTGTAGGATTGAAATCAAACAAATACGGCCCGTTCAAAATAACTAAACCCTAGCCACCGCTATTAAGAAACGGTCACCGTCACCATCCATATGTCGACCGTTCGTGGTCAAAGGTCGATTGCTCCCTCCTCTTAGGATCATTTTTATTTTTTTCCATTCTTATTATTTATTACTTAACTTAATTATATTAATTACCCAATTAATCATACATTAACCCATGTTAACTTATACATTCTCCAAAATGTTAATCTCGTCCTATATTTTAAAATTCAAAATTCAAACTTTTAATTTCAAATTCAAATATTTAAATTTTTTATCTGAAAACTTTAAACGTCCATAACTCCTTCGTTTGAACTTCGATTTTAACATATTATATATGGAAATGTATCAGAAGATCGCTACGGACGTAGTGGTGCAACACCAATGATTAAATTTCAACATTACGAAATTTTCATCTTAACCTTATTTTTAATTACTTAGTTTCTTATTAAATTTTATGGGGTGTTATAGGGTCGTACCTCACAAAAGTGATAACTTTACTAGATAAATATGCACATCAGAGGATGTTGTAGAGTATTATATGGTGGTTATCCCTTAGGGTATGTCACCTAGGCCAGTAGTAAGTTACCTTATGGGAAGGATCTGAGTTGTCACTATTAAGTCCTTTATTGATGAGCACACTAATGGATATATATCATGATTACCATGTGAGGTAATAAATGATTATAGGAGCAGATCTGTAATAACTCATAAAGTTAACGGTAATTAATAAATAATTATTAAGACCTAAAAATGAAATTTGGTAGAATATTAGAATTTTACCATGAAAATTACACCAATATGTTCATTGTGATTTTTTGAGCAATTTTCATATTTGGAGTTTTACGATCGAAGTCCGAACGAGGAAGTTATCAATGTTTAAAGTTTTCGAAAAAATAATAATTAGAAAGGATTAAAAGGGAATAAATTATATAATTGCATAGACCTAATAGTCGACACTATAAGCACGACCGATCGGTCCCTAACATGAAATCATTGCCTATGACCACCCGACGGATTGTGAGCGTGGCGGTCAGGATTGAACCTTGATTGAATGGTCTGAGTTTAACTATTTTAAATCTATTAAATATGATTGACCCAAGAGCCTACAAATATAGGCCTAATCACTAACTTTTCTTCTCGTATTTTCTGATCAAAGCAGCAAAGCTCTACCAATTCCTCTTCTCCACTATTTTTACTGATTATAAAATATTATATCATATGTAAATAAATCAGAGAAGGGCATAAAATAAAAGAGATGAAGAGAAGGAGCGAATCAATATTGGAAAAAGGTAATTTTGATAATTATACATCTATATTCCCCTTAACCTTAAATCTCTTCTCGGATGTGTAATTCTAATAGTGCATGTGTATGTATCGTTATACATATTCCTTTGGTTTGGAAAGGAAAAGGAGTCAAGTTAAAGAGATGAATTCATATTTTGAGTTTGGAATGCTAGGAAGTTGAGTGGGGTATTATATGATTTATATATAACATTGAAATTTATATCGTTGAGTTTTATTTAATTACTATGCCTATGCAAGATCTATGGAGTTGTGGGCTTAGGAAAAACATATTCAATCTCACATATATATTCAGTAGTAGGTAATTTGAATAGAATGGTATACATACCCAAATCTGAAAATTATAAATTAATCCCAAAAATTTGTTAAAGTAGAAGTTGATTCTAGATTTAGGATAATTGGTTGTTAAATATCAGTGTAGAATTATATTGCCCTAATTTCATTTGAAATGTGAATTTCTATGTTTTAGTTTCTTGTGAGTGTTTTGGTTACAATTTAGTTGTATCAATTTCCATGTAACTTTCATAAATTATCTAATTCCGCAACTTTGTATAAAAAGTGCGACGTTTAAAATAATAAGGAATATAAGAAAAATGAAAGAGATGTGTAAAGCACAAATGTTTTTCTTCATAGATTGCTCTGTCTATTTCTATAAAAGAAAAGAGATAATTCATTGTAATTTCAAATATAGCAAAAGTCTCATTTTTGGGTAGTTTATGCAAAGCTATAGAGTAATCCTTTTTGGGAAGGACACCTCTAATATATTAAAATATAAAAATAAATGTTCCTTACACAATGCGTAAATAGTGCACATTATGTAATTCTAAGCATACGAATTAACGAGTTAGGGATGTGAAAATTATATATATGTATAACCATGCCTACTGATTATATATATATATATATATATATATGTATGTATGTATGTATCATCATATACGTCAATATCTATATCTGTCATAATTAGGTCGACTAGTTTATAAAAGTGTAGTAAACCATAGGATTAGTGGTTGAAATGGAAAAGAGATAGTAACTTCAAAACTAGTAGGGAAATAAATGTGCAGTTAATAAACTAGTTATAGGAATTAAAGGTGACATAAATGCATTGAACGGGGACTAGTTAAAGGATTTTAATATGTCATTTATGGGGAAATGGAATAGGCATAATATGTTGAATTAGAATGAATAATTAAATGTCATTAGTGATTGCCCAATTAGAATAAAAATGACCATTTGTTACGTACAATTGACATTTATGGAACGTAAGAGGGAATTAGAGTGTAATATGTGTATAGTATAGGAATTAAGTGCTTTGAGGTAGTATAATTCTCATATTAGTAAATTATATAGCCTTAGTAATACGTTTAGGATGAGTATGAACTAGTGGACCTAGCCAAATTTTTAGGCCTAGGATGATTGGTTCGATTTAGTAAGGGTTGGGATGCAAGATCAGTAGAGTTACACAATAGAAATCTTCCCTTCACTTGGAGTCTATTAGTAGTTGTGTATACTTAATACTTATGTGAGACATCTCCAATCATATGACATGTGGGGAAGGGATTTACGTTTGCATATAGGTAAGGGAAAATAAACCAAAGGTTCATCTCGTATTTTAATTATTAAATGACTCGGTACCTTTAGGGATGCAAGAGGTTTTCTTCAGGGTGGAAGGTAGATCATTAGGTCTGTCTCCTCTCTATATAAGAAGTCCTAATTAACCTATGTTCCTACCTAATAGAGAAATGGATCTGCTTCATTTCCAATAAGAGGTATTAAGTAATTAGAATGGGTACTTTTCCTTAACTTACATTAGGGTAGTCTAAATGGGGATTTAGCTATGCGAGATCGATGGGCTATGTCGGTGTTTATGTTGGATTGGTATTTAGTAGTAGATTTGGCATACATGCTATGACCACCAGCAGTCCCAAGCGATCAGTAGTAAAGACTTGGATTATGCCCTGACGAATTTCGCTTTCTATGAGTGTAGAGTCCGTATGGGATACACAAAGACCTCACTATTTAATTTTTTGTTTGTATGTCAGAGGTGGGAAAGTTTAACCTTAGATAAGTATTTGAGATGTGTTAGTAATACAGTAATTAAATTATAAAGCCGTATCTAAGGTCATCGGTCCTGTAGCCAAAACCATTGACTAAGGATTACGTTACGCAGAGCTTGCTATGCGGTTGAGGTGTTAAATGGCTGATGGGTCCGTCTCCTCCTAAATTAAGAAGTAGTAAGTGGCTAAGGTTTTCTTTTGAGTAGTTCAACATTTAAATATATATATAGGTATATATAGTTATATGTCAGTGAAGGATAAACATATCGTACACGCAGATGGAATTACATAAAATAGACATAGATAGGGGACATAACACTTAAAAAAATCAATCGGCATACATTAGTGTTATGGATAATGTAACGTCCCACCCCGAGACCCACATTAACAAAGGATATTACTTGGTAATACTGTCTATTAATGTAGAGAATAGGGCTGGTTAGGAGCGACCATTTGTAAAATTGCTTTCGACGAGTATCGATGCGTCAAATAATGCGACTATACTTTTTAATTTCTTTTCTACGAGTGGTAATTAGGCATATCCGATCCAGACATAAAAGAGAAATATAGAAGTTTATTATAATTCATAAAAATACATAATACAGTGTACAACATAGAATCAGACATCGCAACGAAATAATATACATCAAATATCTCTCAAAAATATGAGTCTACAAAAGAAAACACTAGACTCGCATTTTTATGCATATACATCTATAAACACTGACAGGTCTCAAATATACATAACCACAATAGTCTACAAAATACAAGCTACAATCAAATGACACATCTAAAATATAACCAGCATTCAATAAGACTTCTTCAACTAGCTCACATCCAAGGTCATTGAGTCCCTGTACCTTTCTAGTCTCAGTGTGAGGACCACTTCTTCGGTTCTTGAAAATCGACAATGATATATCCTTGGTATTCATATATCGTATACCCAAGTGCCGGAGAAGTGGATTCTTACGGGTAAGAAAGAAAATAAAGATAGAACAGAATCTCACATATATTATTTCAATATAAAACTTTATAGCGGAAATTTAAATACATTTATAAGAGTTAAACATGAACAGTTATAAATATCTGTCGATACAAATGCGGAATATAATACTATACAAGTGTGGTGGAAACAATCTATAGAAAAATCTTCTAACTTCCTGTTTCGAGCTCCATCTAGCTTTCTTCTAAACTAAACTTGACTACTAGATTGCCCGAGGAAAATTAGGTCACCCAAAGTTTAAGGAAAAGGAAAATAAACTCTGGATCAGTCATGCGACTGGTGTGAGAACTCAAAATACACGTTTTGAAAAAAAACAGTATCTCATAAGACCACGCCACACATAAACACGAAACGAGTTTTTACCCTATGATAACCGAAACATTCTTATTTAAAAGTAATGGACATTATTTTTAATGACATATCTTTGAAATTTTTTGCAAGTAAACTTATTAATGTTAGCCAAATTTGTTACATTAATTAAATGCCTACAATACTAGCTACAATGCTAGTTCTGCAAACAAATTGGCAGGCACTTGTTGGAGAATAGATTCCATACAAATGACCAGGTGAAGGGACTACCTTTCGACAATATGTCTCTAAAGGAATGTACCAAGGTCAGTAGAACATTTGCACCTCCACCAACACAAGACCGACCTACCTTTCTCACTAGATAGAACTGAATATGTCAACACCCTGGTCGTTACCGACCTATCCGAGCGCTCGATTACCATATACCACATTAGTTTACATCTCGAACATCATGGCGGGACGAAATATATCTAGAAAGGGATGATCATACACTAATGGCTGCGAACAACATAACCTTGTCGCATCTACCCTGTTTTGGCCATTTCCGGATGCGAGGCTTAAGGTAACGATTACCTTTATCATAGCACATCATCTTTCTTTGAATGCCATACGCCCTTCCATCGATTTCTATTGACTTCAATAAACATACAACCTTCGAGCTCATACGTCTCAATGAAGGGTGTTAAGCTAAGAGAAGTTTTCTTTTCCGCTACCAAACATATATATATATATATATAAGTCAATAATGGAATCTCATGAATGCGATGTCAGACATCCCTCCATACAAGTTCATTCTGGGAATGAGCGAAACCGAAGGCACTCTTCTTCCACATCTTGTCGGGAATTAACCCAAGTATTAGTATCGAGAAGTCCTTGCAACCCAAAGAGTTTTAGGAAAGAAGGGACCACTGCTGCTTTAGTGCCTGGGAGCTAACTAGAATTATCAACAAGCAGTCCTTACACCCTGTAAATGCATAGTCTTCATTCTTCATCTATCTATCGGGTCTTTATTTTTTGAATGCGCACATTGGTTTGAAGTGTTTTTCAGGTAAGGATTTCCCCAAACCTACCCCGGTTCCTTCGAATCCAATTATTGAAAAAAAAGAGTTTTTGTGAATAGAAAATCATTCTTTAATTGATTTAAGTTCTTTTTATAACCTCTTTTAGAGATATACATTTTGTAAAACATTCTTTCCGTTATATACGGGATTATTAAACCTCACTTATAAAAACCTTTGATTACTTAAAGCATTTTAAAATCTTGGAATAATTCTAAATCATTTCATTTTTCACTTAGTAAAACATTTCCAAAATCATTTCATTTTACACTTACGAAAAACATTTCCACAATCATTTTTTATTAAATCTTAGCAAAGATTTCTCAATTCAAAACTCAAAATTTGATTGAGTTAGAACCATGTTATCTAGGATGTTAATCTAAAATCAGTAAATATTAAGTGAGTAGAATATATAGAAATTATCTAGTTCTTCTCAATATCAATTCCTATATTTTACAAATACTATGGGTGGAAAAACATTGAAATCACCTTTTATATTCCATGAATAGTACAAGTTTCCTCCTAGGGCTTTAATACCGAGTACAAGAAGATCATATCTACAAAATCCAAGTTGTTTAAATCTTGAAACACATTTTCTTTATCTTTTTGAAATTTCGATCAGAGTAAATAAAATTTACTATCCTCTCCATCGGACCAGTCCGAATAGCTAAGAAGAGCAGAAAATTGGTTTTCCAAACTCAAGCCTAGACACTACCTCTTTGACATCAATAAGGTCGTCAAGTAATTTGATCGACTAAATCATTAAACCTTTGTATCATTTCATAAATTCTTCAAATTACCTTTAAAAACTTTATAAATCATTTTAAAAACTTTTATAAAATAGTAGGAAAAGAGTGGTTAAGTTTAAAACTATATGTCAAAAGTTATAGGAAAGTGCTGCGAAAAAGTGCAGCGGAAAGTGCTTTTTAAGCTATATTGATCAAAACGACTTTTTATTATTTGAAAATTTATTTTTGTTACTCAGATCACTTTTAAAACATTTTAAAATATTACAAGATTTATTCCACATTTTTAAACAATTTTAAACATCATTTTCTAAGAAATCTAGTTTTGGATTCTAAACTACAAAACCGCTATTTTTCAAAAAGCTTGTTTTACTCATATCTCAAAATTTACTTATCAAAATCTCAATTTTATTTCTAAGTTAGAAAAATATGGTTATAATATTTTGGCAATTTTTTATCTCAAAGAATTTCAAGCTATGTTCCATCTATATACTCGTTTGACTTTTACAGCAAAATCGCGAACTACTGTTACACGACGCGCTTATTTTTATCTAACTTTCCATTTCTTTCCATACTTCACCAAAACACTTTTGAATGTTTATAAAAAATTTCAAATACATTTAAACCATTTTCAAAAGATTTAACAATTCCATTTACACTATTTCATTAATTCAAGGAACGTGATTTCGTTTGTGTTTATTGATGTGTATATTCGTGACTTGCATATAATTTCACCATTCATATGAAAACAACAAAACTTGCGGATCGAAGTATATTAAACATCCATTTGAAAAAGTCATTTCATCATCCAACATAAGTATAATAATATAGGATTCTCACCATTATTGCTTCATAACTTTGCTAACCGGATAATAGCTCCATTACGATCGCATGAATGCTTTTAAATTGGTTCTTATATCCTTGAGAAGGCTCGACCAAAATTTAAAGAAGATGGCTAAAAGTATGGAAGAGAAGTGGTAGGGTGTCAACCTTAAATTCACAAAACTAGACCCGAAAGTAGGTCATACTCTTTGATTTTTGGCCTTATTACACACAAAAAATGAAAAAGTTGTTGCAATTTCTTTTCTCTTGAATTTGTAAAAAAGAAACACTTGATTGTGATTTTTTGAAGAAGTTATGATCCAAACAAGATAGGGTATTCTCAGATTCATAAAAACAAAGCTCGAAAATGCATTGTAAAAAATTAGTATTTTGATATAGCTAGACTCAAAACTAGTAGAAGTTATAAACATGAAAGTTGTTGCCATTGAAATTTCACATGGTTTGAAAAATAGAATTACTTCATTTGGATCTATATTAGAGGATTTATACTCGAATGAAAAAGATGTATTTTCGGCCATTAAAACCGGGCTCGAAAATGCTTTGAAGAAAATAGACTTTTGAGCATGGCTAACTTCAAAATGAGAAGAAGTGGTCAACTAGAAAGTTGTAACCACTGAAATATTTAGTGGATTCAAAAATTGAATTTCTTCATTTCGGTCGGATATGAGGAATTTTAGCTAGAGTGAAGAAGGTGAAAAAATGCGATGAGAGGGTGGGCTATTTATAGCCAATGGAAGAGTGTGAAGGATTCCAAATACACATCATCACTTCATGGTTTCTCCAATACACTTTCCCCTACCCCACATGTGCCTATCACTTCCATCCACTTCATGTAGGAATAGGTTAACTTATGAAAGCTTAAGGAGGAAGCTTACTTAAAATATCATAGCCTTTCGTATTTTGTATGTATTTTTAAATTGTTACCCGACTACGTGACCCGGCAACAATGCGATAGTTGTAGAGGCTATGATCAGAGAACTCAAGCCACAACAGGACTAGAAGTGTGAGGCTCGATATGACTTGACTGGATCGTCCTGTATATGTGGTTCGGTGATGGACGTTCGTTCTACCTGGGTTGGTCTAAGCGGGTCCGTCAAGATATCCAAGAAGAGGTGGCTCGGCCCGAATGGCTTGGTAGGGATGGTTTGGCATGTGGTGGTTTGGCGTAGGTAGCTCGGTGTAAATGTGGATCGGCATACATGTGTGGCTCGACACTTGGTGCATCGGCCTCAGAAGGATTAGTTCATCTAGCTCGGTGCTTATTGGGTCGACCTCGGAGGGATTGTTTCAGATGGATCGGCCATGTTGGTTCGGTCTTGATGGGTCGGTCAAGGTAGATGAAGTAGAAGTGGGCCGGCCATAGTACTTAGGTCGGAGTGGTTCGATAATGTTTGGTTGGCCTAGGTGGGTCGGCCTGAGGGGATCAGCCATGACGGATCGATTTAGGTGGGTCGGCATAAGTACTTCAGCATCTTGAGGTCGGTCACCACAGTTCGCTATGCCTGGGTTAGTGCACCCTTAAGAAGTTGGCAAGTTTTTTGGTCTATGATAGAGTGATATGAACGACATTCCTTTGCTTCGACTCAAACCACCACTTATTTCGAGTTACGACAGAATAAACTTCGAGTCGCTTGCGAGAAAACCCAAGCTCAGCCAAAGTGGGTCGGCAACCACCATTCGGTATTGGAGGGACGGTATGCTTGGATTGTTGCAACGGAGTTGTCAGCTGTGGGCCAAAGTGCCTTGGCCATGGGCCTGCATAGGGAAACCAGCCTATCTTCATCTATAAATAGAGGGGTAGGGGTCCAGTTAAAGGGACCTTTTTTTAAGAACTCTAGAGAGATTCAGCCATTTTCGGTACTAACTTTCTTTATGTTCAAACTTGTATTCAAACTGTATATTTACGGATTGTATCTATATTCAAGCGATTGAAAATGCAATAAAGATCCTATTCAAAGTGGACGTAGGCATTTACGCTGAACCACTATAAATCTTGTGTTCTTTTTTTTTATTGTTTTAGTACTTGATTGTGCTATTTCTCTTTTTTAATTTACTTTCTTCATTAGTCTCTCTACCTAATTCTATTCAAGGTGTTAGTGACCAATTCTGGTGCTAACATTTTGGTGCTTTCACTGAGAGCATGCATTCTCAAGCTATTAGGATCTACTTTGTTGCTACTGGATTAAGGAAATCTATGGAAGGAGATCCGAGTTCATTATCAAGAGTTCACAAATTCTATTCAGAGTTCCTATGGATAACTCTAAGATGGCAAGACCACATACCAGATCTGCGTCCGATAATGCGGATACCAATGAGACCGCCAGCTTCCATCAAGTGGGACCCAACAATCAAGAAGCTAATCCATCTGTAGGGACCGCCACCGTCCTAAACCAATCAAAAGTTGCCACCAGGGCAGAGTTCAGTGAGCTGATGAGAGAGCTCATGAAAAGTAGGAGACAGTTTAACGAGCAAATTCAAACAAACGCCAACCTCATGACCCAGATCGCTTAGTAGCAGCGTCAGAATGCTGGAGGAACTCTTGCTTCCTACTCATCATCCGATAGCTCTACTTTGTCATATGAACATCCCAAGCATAGACACCGTAGGATTGAAATGGCACAAACAGTTGCAACAGAGAAATCCAACAGAAATGGTCTAGGTTCCCCACCTGGAGCTGTGGCCCTTCACCTGCACCTAAGAAATCGCACCTAAGTCGGAGTGGGAAACTTAGGATCTGGAGCATGAGTGGAAGCTGGTCTACCGTCTAGCCAGGGTCGTAGCAAAGCGGATCCTCAGGACGTGCACTTGGGAGATCGCCTACCGAGGAGGCTCCAACCGGAACAATTATGCAGGATGGTTTCCAGCTTGCCACCTCCCATCCAGACTTCGGATTTATCAGCTATAGCCAGACAACTGATGAGGGAGAATCATGGCTTACCCAACAATGATTGGGGCGTATCTAGGAGCCGTACTCTGTTCACAAATACCATCCTACAGGCTGAGTAACCCTGGAAGATCAGTATGCCTACTATTCCAGCCTATAAAGGGAAGACTGATCCCCGATAGCATATAATGAGATACGAGTGGATGATGGACTCGGCTAGGGCAAATGATGCGACCAAATGAAGATGGATCCTAATAACCCTATCCGGAATCGCTACCATATGGTTCACCAGACTTCCCTCATGAACGATCTCTAGGTTTGGTGATTTAGCGACGAAATTCATGGAGCAGTTTAGGATCCATGCCACTCGCCTAAAGGATGTGATGTCTTTATCCAATGTGATCCAGGCTCCGGGGGAGTTGTTATAGGATTATTTGCAAAGATTTCACATTGCTACTACCGAAATTACCAATCTGAATGACCATGCTATCCTTATGGCCGTGATGCGAGAAGTAGATCCGGACTCAGAGTTTTGTGATTGGCTGGCAGGGAAACCACCAATTACACTGGAACGCTTTTATTCAAAGTCGAACCAATTCATGAGAAGGGAAAAGGCCAAGTGGTCAAGACGAAGTAGTGCGCCAGAGCCCAGCAAGGGAGTGGTGTAAAGCAACATTGCATTAAAGCAATCTGGCAAACCTCTGGCAAGGTCCAAGTCAATGTTCAAAATAAGCCGGAGCAGTCTAAAGGATCTGGAGGAGGAAATTTAGGACGAAAGAGCGAAGCAGGAAAGTGGAAACCAAGAATCCCTACCTATGGCGAATACACTCCTCTGAACACGTCTTTCGAGAATATTTATTTATCAACTTGTAATACATTACAATACCGAAAGTCACGCCCAAAGGAATCCACTGAGGAACAAAAGCAGACTTGAAATTATTGTCGGTTTCACGAGACCCATGGGCACAATACTGAGGAGTGTAGGCATCTCCATGATGCTATAGAAAAACTGATTCCCTAGAAGAAGTTACAGCAATTTGTTAAGAATCCATAGGAAGGAGGACATGGGACATCCGACCCCAATCACGGGCAAGCTTTACAACCTAAATTCGCTCGGACTGGAGGAAGGTCGGTTATAAAAATGATAATCGGTGGACTTTATTCGATAGATAAGAGTTGGCACGAAATGGAATGCTATGCTAGTTCCATAAAGCATGCGGATTTCGAATGCTGCTCAAATACAGAAGACGAGACTCTGGCAAAACAGCAGCGAATGATGATGGATGATATTTTATTTAGAAGCAGGGATGTCAATCAGGTGGAGGCCCCTACCATTGACCCAATGGTTGTCTCAGCTACGATTGGACTGACGCTGGTAAGAAGGATACTGATTGATTATGGGAGTTCTATTAATATTATCTTTAAAAAGGCGTATGACCAAATGAAGATGGAGGCGAAGGATCTGAAATCATCTAAAGCCCGCATTCACGGCTTTAACGGGGCAGCCACTGATGCAATAAGTTTTGTAGAATTGGCAGTTGAATTAGGAGTAGGTGAACGTAGGAGGGTACGGATCCTACCGTTCATTGTTTTGCATGTTGATTCCTGTATAATATTTTTCTGGGCTGACCGACCCAGGCAGAGTTCATGGCCGCTTTGACCCTGTAGTGTTTAACCTTGAAATTTCCAACGAGTAGAGAAGTTGGTGTAGTGCATGGCGATCAAACGACTGATCATGCTTGTTATGTGGCTGAGTTGAGAGAGGCCCAGTGAAGAGAGAAGGGAAAGGGTGTGGACAACTCTGTGGGCACCCATGTTGCTGAAAATTGACAAGTAATGCATGAGCCTTGGCTTGGGCAAAATAGTCTGATCTATAAGGACATAGATCCATGAGATGACGATGAAGAACCCAAGGAGGCCAAGGCAACACTGGCTAAACTGACGGTTGACATTCCATTCAACCATGGTGACCCATCATGGGTGTTTAAGATTGGATCACAACTCAATCCCTCGATGATTAAGGATCTTACTGATTTCCTCCAAGTGAATCTGGATGTTTTCACTTGGACCCACTCTGATATGTGTGGGATTTCTCCCGCCATCGCAAGTTATATGTTGAATGTTGACCCATAGTATGTGTCAGTGAAACAAGAGAGGAGAGGCATGGACACGGTGAGGTATGCTGCTCTTTGAGAGGAGGTGGATAAACTCAAAGCGAATGGGTTCGTCCACGACGCCCTCTATCCTGAATGGATATCTAATCCCGTACTGGTGAGGAAGGCAAACGGGAAGTGGAGGACCTATGTTGATTACTTGGACCTGAATAGGGTGTTCCCCAAGGATAGTTTTCCTTTACCCAGAATGGATCAGCTGGTTGACTCAATGGTAGGACATGAATTATTGTCATTTATGGATGCATATTTGGGATACAATCAGATCCCTATGCACATTCCTATTCAGGAGCATACCAGTTTTTCCATGGACGTTGGACTGTACTGTTATGTAGTGATGCCTTTCGAGTTGAAGGACACATAGGCAACTTATCAGTGTTTGGTGAATCAGATATTTAAAGACCAGATTGGTAGAAAGATGGAAGTCTATGTGGATGATATGCTCGTGAAGTCACGACAGTCAAATGACCACATTCGAGAATTGGCAAAGATGTTTGATGTACTCAAATTTTACGGAATGAAAATCAATCCATTGAAATATTCCTTTAGTGTTGCGTCGTTGAAGTTTTTAGGTTTCATTGTCAATGCACAAGGAATCGAAGCCAAGCCAGAAAAGATTCGGCTATTCGGGACATACAAGCACCCGAACTATAAAGCAAGTACAAAGCCTGAATGGAAAAGTCACCGCGTTTAGTCGATTTATATCTAGAGCGACCGACAAGTGTATTCCTTTCTTTGATGTGATAAGGAAAGGGAAGAGAAATTTTGAATGGAAGTCGAACTGTGAGGACATGTTCCGAGCTCTGGTGAGGCACTTAGAGTTGCCCCAGTTCTGTCAACGCCTGTAGATCATGAGAAGTTTTATGTTTACTTGGCCATATCTCAGCATGCCATCAGTGCAGCTTTGATTCTTGAAGAGGACCTAATCCAAAAGCCAGTGTACTATGTTAGTAAGCGTTTAACAGGGGCAGAGAGAAATTATCCTAAGATTGAGAAGTTGGCCTACTTCTTGGTGATCGCATAACACAAGCTCCATCCATATTTTCAGGCGCATCCGATCAGTATTTATACCAATCAACCTCTACGGCAGGTGCTCCAACGACAAGATACTTCTGGAAGATTACTCAAATGGAACATTGAGCTAAATCAGTTCGATATCACTTACCTACCACGGAGGGCTATCCAAGGGAAAACGCTAGCATATTTCATTGCAGAGTTCATCATATCCGACGACACAAGTTGTAGTGATGTAGTTCCCGCTATTTGATGGAAGCTGTATACCGATGGAGCATCCAACACCCATTGTTCTGGGGCTAGTGTTATTCTTGTAATTCCCGAGAACCTATCGATCTGTTATGCTTTGAAACTTGGTTTCCCTGCTATGAACAATGAGGCTGAGTATGAAGCATTGATTGCAGGCTTAAATCTTACCAAAGAACTTGGAGTGAAATCGGTTGACATCTTTTGTGACTCATAGTTGGTGATGTACCAAGTATGGGGAGACTATTAGGCAAAGGCGGAAATGCTTGCCCCATACCTCGCTCGGGTTCAAGAATTGTTGGTGAAACTTGACTATTATGATATTTTTTACATTCTGCCTAAACAAAATGGGGAAGCCGACTCATTGAAAAAATTTGCAAGTACTGGTGATGCACAACAGATGGGCTTGGTTTCCGTCGAAACTTTACACGCCCCGAGTATAAATGAAATGGAAGTAGATCTTGTGTTAGGGATGGAAACTGAAAGGGAGTCGTGGATGCCCCCGTTCAAATAATACCTGCTACATGGAACCTTACCCGAGAGAAAGAACGAGAGACGACTAGTCGTTCGCAAGGCCTCGTGGTATATAATGCAGGATGGAATAATGTATCGAAAGGGATTCTCAGTTCCCTTAGGTGCATCGCCCATGACAAGATGAAGAGGGTGTTAAGAGAAGTTCATGAAGGAGAATGTGGCGACCATACTGGATGACAAACGCAAGCCAAAAAGATTCTCCGCTATGGATGCTATTGGCCGACCGTGAATCGGGGCACCGCAGACTATGTAAGGAGATGTGATAAATGTCAAAAGTACGCAAAGATCCCGAGAGCACCGCCGACGGAACTCACGCAAATGGTTAGTTCATGGCCATTTGCAATATGGGGGATTGATATAATTGACTCCTTGCCAATCTCCAAAGGTGGTGCGAAATATGCAATTGTCGCTGTCGATTACTTTGCCAAGTGGGCAGAAGCGGAGTCATTAGCTATGATCACCACCAAAAAGGTCATTAATTTTGTTGTGTGAAACATTATATGCCACTTTGTCCTCTTACAAACTATCGTTACTCACAATGGAACTCAATTAGAGAGTATAGAATTCAAAGATTTTTTCAAAAGTAATGCATTGAGAAAAGGTATGTAGCAATTCCTCACCCTAAAGCGAATGGACAAGAAGCCGTAAATAAGATAATCAAGTGCATATTGAAAAATCATTTGGAGAAGGCTAGAGGCAAGTGGGTGGATGTGCTTCCAACAGCACTCTGGGCCTACAGAACCACCTACAAGTTCGTGATTGGCCACATTCCATTCACCTTGGCATACAGCATTGAAGTTGTTATACCCATGGAATTTGAAGTTCCTTCTCACCGGGTGACTCATCATGATCCTAGGATGAATCGAGATCTTTTATTTGAATCATTGTACTTTGCCGATGAGAAACGTGAAGAAGCTGATGTAAGGGCAGTTGCATATCGGCACCGAGTCGCCCGATATTATGATGAAAAAGTTCAACCGAGAACCTTCGATGTGGGCGACCTAGTTTTGAAACGATTTTTTCGATCCCGTCATATATAAATCCCACATGGGAAGGTCCCTGCGTCATCCAGTGGAAGCTTGGAGAAAGGACCATCAAGCTAGCGACTGTTGATGGCATGACACTCCCCGGAGCATGGAATAGCAAGCATTTACGTCGTTATTATACTTAGCTCATTTCTTTTGCATTTTAGTAGCAATTGTTTCAGTATGTGTTTCGATTTTTGTTCTCTGTTTCCGATATGTAACAAGAAAATTCAATTTGTCCCTGTTTTTTACAATCAATAAAGGTTTGAAGCCGTTTTTCTGTGAACTATTGATGTTTCGTGTGTTGTAATTCCATGGCAAAATTAAATTGTATTAATCTGTCTAGCGTATGAATTCACACACTAAAATAAAAGTCGATTAATAAACGATTCAATAAATCTCTATGTCCCCAGAGCATGGACTAGAGTACTTTGAGTCCCCGAAGTGCGAACTAGAGTATAAACGATTTAATAAATCTCTAAGTCCCTGAAGCGCGACTAAAGTACTCTGAGTCCTTGGAGTGCAGACTATAGTATAAACGATTCAATAAATCTCTAAGTCCCCATAGTGCGGACTAGAGTACTCTGAGTCCCCAGAGTATGGACTAGAGTACTCTGAATCCTTGGAGTGCGGAACAAAGTATAAACGATTCAATAAATCTCTAAGTCCCAGGAGCATAGAGTACTCTAAGTCCTTGGAGTGTGAACTAGGGTATAAACGATTCAATAAATCTCTAAGTCCCCAGAGCATAGACTAGAATACTCTAAGTCATCAGAGTGCAGACTAGAGTATAAATGATTCAATAAATCTCTAAGTCCCCGGAGCGCGGATAGAGTACTCTGAGTCCCCAGAGTGCGGACTAGAGTATAAACGATTCAATACATCTCTAAGTCCACGGAGTACGGACTAGATTACTCTGAGTCCCTGGAGTGCAGACTAGAGTATAAACGATTCAATAAATCTCTAAGTCCTCGAAGCGCAGACTAGATTACTCTGAGTCCCTGGAGAGCAGACTAGAGTATAAATGATTCAATAAATCTCTAAGTCCCCAGAGCGCGGACTAGAGTACTCTGAGTCCCTGGAGTGTGGGCTAGAGTATAAATGATTCAATAAATCTCTAAGTCCCCAGAGCGCGAACTAGAATACTCTGAGTCTCCGAGATGCGGACTAGAGTATAAAAGATTCAAAAAATAAATCTCTAAGTCCTTAGAGTGTGGAATAGAGTATAAATGATTCAAAAATCTCCAGGTCCTGTGAAGACGGACAGGAGTTTACACGACCCACAAGACTTTGAATTTCGATTATATATTAAATTATAAGCTGAGCAATGAGAGTCCGGGAATACAGAAAAACAAAATTTTATTTACTAATAAAAAAAGAAGTTCCAATACAACTTCTATAAAGTCCGAAGCCAAAGTCTATGTACGATGACTAAATATGAAAAAAGGAAACAACCATATAATTTTGGCTTGTTTACGTTAAGCAAGACATGACCGGACGACGGCTACTTCTTTGATTTTTTCTCCTTCTTTGGCATCTCTGAAGTCTCCTCAGCTGAGTGCTTTCTCCTGGACCCCTTGCTTCCAAGTGGCATGGTATCCGAGGAAGAAGGGGAACCTCTAGAAGTGTGGTCCCACTAGGGAGGATGGCCTTCATGGGCCTATTTAAGGGGTCGTCGAGTTCCACCACCAGAGATTCTATCTTGACTTTGGTTTTCCTTTTCTCCTTCTCCTCGATTTGCTCCCTCACACTAAGCTTGGAAGTATGCTCGGAAGCGCCTGTGATTTCGACCTTATCTTGTACATCTACAGGTGAGGGATCTTCAAGTTTATCCTTATCTAGCGCCCCGATCACTTGAGCATCGGCACTAAGGGTATTTCCGATGTGAGGTGCCTCAGCCTCTTCTATTCCCACTCTGTGGCAACATTGCTCCTTGAGTCGGTTCAGAGGGCCAGAGTGACCTGCATAGATTCATGAAAAGTTAATGTTAAGATATGACAGTTATTCGCCAAAAGCGATGACTCGATGAACTATAGGAGGGTTCATATACCAGCTTCCATTTGACTCTCAGTCGTCTTTGGAGTATCACTTTCCAGAATAGGGGATAGAATGTAAACACCAAGTCCGGGCTTCTCCTGGTCATAGTCGACGTGCTGCTCGGGAGGCTCAAGTAACGAGCTATCGGCCGATTGAATGGGAGGAGGAACTAGAGACTCAGTGCCGGACGGGCCGGCGATATCGTCCTAACCCTTCGGCGATCGGGAATCTTTTCCAAAGAGGGCTTTTATAACGAATAAGTTTGCAGAATCATTTCTTCGAAGAACTTTCCTCACGAGAGTCTCTTCATCGACATCTTTGACCTCAAGCTCCACTCTCTTAATTTTTATCAAAGTATCCCATGCTTTGGCTAGTAATTCGAGATAGCCATCGCCTAAGGAAGACAGGTCGCGATGCATGAGGACTCGTGCATTGTATTCGACGATAAGCAGATCGAATAAACACTTGATTTCTTCTCTATCAGTCTCAGTAGCTGACTTAAGACGAAATTCGACCTCTATGAGCGCCATCTTCTTGCCTTCCTCACGAGCTGCTTCTATTAGCGCTTTAACCCTAGAAAGCTCCTCATTGAATTTTGTTTATAGAAGCCGCATTTCGACAATTTCTTCGTAGTATCTATGTGACTCTTCCTCTGCTACAATTTTCTCTTCTCTCTCTTCAGAGAGAAACTCCTCCAACTCCATAACCCATCGAGAGAGAATGTCTTTCTCTTTTTGGATAGAGTCTTTCTCCAAAGCTAGAGCGCCGTTGCGTTGGATTGCCTCATCGATTTCTTTCTTGTGAGTGGCCTCCAAGCGACTAACTGCCTCGGCCGTCTCCTTGTCGTTTTTCTGGGCAGCCTCAAATTGAGATTTGTATGAGGATAGCTCCTCATCCTGGCCCTAAATGATATCTTTGTCATGAATAGCTTCGAGTTTGAGACGATCAATCTAGTTTTGGCATTCCATGGAAACCTCTGAAACTTTCTCCACCAATTGTACGAATGCATCATGTTGAACATAAACATCATTGTTGCAGGCAATGGCGCTTTGTTTGACATGTCTGAGGATAGGATGGATCGCGGGGAGAAATTTGAATTCATCGAAGCATATCTTCGGGAATGTAGCCTTGAGCTCAGCTAATTTTTCCACTATCAGCGGATCATGAGTGGAGGCTGGAGGAGTCTACCTAACCGGAGTCACGGATTTCTTATAGGGCTCACTGGATTTCTTAGTACTCGAAGAGTCAAAATGTTGGTCGCGAGGAACTTCGAAATGGGATCCCTTCTAAGCAGACTTCTCCCTACTATGCTTCGGGTGAAGGGGATGATCGTTTGGATATGAAGAATGGTTGTAAGTTCTCCTTTTGAAAGACAATGACTCTTTGGGACGTTATTCTCTATCACCACCTCCGTCCCTGTCTCGTCGTTTACCTATCTCGAGTCTCGACTAGAATGCTAGACGGTGGAGGATCCGCCAAGGCGGTCAATGCCATGTGTACACCCATATCACCTGCACACAAAGCCAAGTATGGACGAGTTAGTAAGAATCGCGTGATGAGTGAAATTCAAGTGCATGGTGGGGTGTAAGTGATTGTGGGTGTCCTAATTCATCCCCCAAAGTACCAGTGTTTTTTGCTTTACTCGTTGGAGTTCTCTCTCTTGGCGACGAGACTGAATTCCAACATCGCTTCTCGTGGGCGAATTAGGTTCCATAGCCTTGGGGTTATTGAAACCGTAATTTGGTATATCATTACGAATGTCCAGATCAAATAGACCTTTTAATGAGCCCTCTAAATTTTAGGAAGACAACTTCTTCTTGATAGGAGTTATCGTAATCTTTGAGGTTCCGCCAACTGTCTTCTTTTTTAGCTTGTAAGCTAGACTCTTTTTCCTCTTTGAAGGAGGAGGCGGTTTGTCAATGCCAGTCATCATCTACTCGTGCTAAGTTGGAATTTATATTCTCGTCATTCTCTTCTGGCACCTTGGTTTCATTAATTTCACCTTCCTCGGTTGTATCGGGGCCCCTTCAGCAAGGGGCACCGAAGGTCCAGCTTGCTCTTTGCTTATTCCCATGGCAGTTTCTGTTATAATGGCACCGATTGGAAGCCTAGTTTGGCAGCCCTCTTCTAGTAGTTCGAACTTCGACAGCAGTTTATTGGTAATAATAGATTCAATGTTTTGGTCTCTCACGAGAATAGCTCAAATGGCCTCGATGGCCTTAGAATACCCAACGCCTTCACGTCGTGGGCGGATACCTATAAGAGTTGAAAGAAGTTCAGAAAGAATGCACTTTAAGCCTTAAGACAAAGATTGGGATAAAAATGAGACTTACTCCCTTCTAGCCATTTTCTCACGAAACCGGAAGGACAGCATATGTAGAACCACTCTTGTTTATACTGAGGAAATTTACTCCATGCACCCATCAGGATTTGGCATCTAAGGTGTGGTTCGAAGAATACGAATGATGGACTGTCAGTATATCTCTTGAAGCGGTAAATATAACAGATATCCTCGAAGGTTGGAGGTCTGAATAAGATGCTCATGAAAAGAATGCTTGTACCATGAATAAATGGATGGCAATTAGGGTGTAGTTGTGCTGGAGCAATCCCTATATACTGCAACACTTCACAGAGGAATGAATTGAAAGGTGGCACACTTCCAGCCCAACACATAAATCTGTTGCATGCAGTATATCCGCCTAGGGGCAAGTGAGGCCGATCTCGTGCCGATGGAACCAAAACATCCTCGAAGGGGATTCCATGGATAGAACATAATCGACGGAGAGAAGGTTCGCCGACCTTTGAGGCTTGAGAGTCGATGGGATCATCCAGAAAGACGGCCCAGTCTATAGCATCCTGAGTCAGGCCTATAACCATAATAGGCGGATCTGGGATGCTAGGCATAGGGGTTGACAATGGATTCAAAGTTCCCAATCCCTCCTGCCGAGAACTTGGCTCAGGCTTGTCAGAAACTGTAGCAGAGCTTGATTTTTTGGACATTTTGAGAAGGCACTTGATGTGACTAAATACCTGTTTAAGCTATACTTGAAAGACACTTGATATTAGATATAACGATAGTCAGTTATCATTCTGAATGAGCTAACTTCTGAAAGCAAGGACTGATTGCTGATTCAAAGCATGTCAGGTTGATTCACACAACGCACTTTGACGGGCAAATGTTACCCAACTACGTGACCCGGCTACAAGGCGAAAGTTGCAAAGGCTATGATCAGAGAACTCAAGCCACGACAGGACTAGAAGTGTGAGGCTCGATATGACTTGACTGGGTCGGCCTGTATATGTGGTTCGGTGATGGACGTTTGGCCTACCTGAGTCGGTGCGAGCAGGTCGTCAAGATATCCAAGGAGAAGTGGCTTAGTGTGAATGGCTCAGTAGAGGTGGTTTGGCACGTAGTGGTTTGGCCTAGGTAGCTCGGTGTAAATGTGGATTGGCATACATGTGTGGCTCGGCACTTGGTGGATCGGCCTTAGAAGGATTGATTAATCTGGCTCTGTGCTTAGTGGGTCAACCTCGGAGGGATTGTTTCAGATGGATCAGCCATGTTGGTTCGGCCTTGATGGGTTGGTCAAGGTGGATAAAGTTGAAGTGGGTCGGCCATAGTGGTTAGGTCGGAGTGGTTCGGCAATGTTGGGTTGGCCTAGCTGGGTTGGCTTGAGGGGATCGGCCATAGTGGATTGATTTAGGTGGGTCGGTGTAAGTATTTTGGCATCTTGGGGTCGGTCGCCACAATTCGCCATGCTTGGGTCGGTGCACCCTAAAGAATTTGGCAAGTTGTTTGGTCTATGACAGAGTGATATGACCGGCATTCCTTTGCTTCGACTCAAACCATCACTTGCTTCAAGTTACGTGAGGACAAACTTCGAGTTACTTGTGAGAAAACCCGAGCTTGGCCAAAGTGGGTCAGCAAACACTATTCGGTATTGGAAGTTCGATATGCTTGGATCGATGCAAAAGAGTTGTCAGCTGTGGGCCAAAGTGTCTTGGCCATGGGCCTACATAAGGAAACCATCCTATCTTCGTCTATAAATAGAGGGGCAAGGGTCCAGTTAAAGGGACCTTTTTTTGGAAACTTTAGAGAGATTCTGCCAATTTCGGTATTGACTTTCTTTCTGTTCAAACTTATATTCAAACTGTATGTTTATGGATTGTATCTGTATTCAAGCGATTGAAAAAGCAATAAGGATCCTATTCAAAGTGGACGTAAGCAATTAGGCTAAACCACTATAAATTTGGTATTCTCTTTTCTTTTATTGTTTTAATGCTCGATTGTGCAATTTCTCTGTTTTAATTTACTTTCTTCATTAATCTCTCTTCGTAACTCTATTCAAGGGTGTTAGCGACCAATTTTGGTGCTAACATAAACGTATAAGTATATATGTATGTATACATATGATCATGTGCATGTTAGTGGATGGATTTATGTGATATATATATATATATGACATATAAACAATGTTGTATTGGTTCTGAACAACTTTCGTTCGATAAACCGTTGCCAATCGGAGAACTAATTCCCGGTCACGTTTTCACCTATAATTTAACGTGCATTTAATTTTAAACAGAATTTGAAAAATATTTTCTTATCATTTTAAATGTATTAAAATGATCACATTTCATTTATAGAACCATATAAATTTATATTAAATAATATTTACAAAAATTGCTATTATACCGACAAAGTGATAACGATTTTTTTTTATATTTTCAAATCAAATATATATCTTTATGAAACCTTTAAAAATGATTTTTAATCACTTTATAACTACTCAAAATGAATTATCATCATTTAAAATAATTATTTAAACAATTAAAATAATTATTAAATCATTAAATCTTAGTTTAAATTAAATAAATCAATTATCATATTTAAAGGCATTGTTAACAATGTCAAAAGCCATTTTATTTTCACAAAAAATCAATTGATTTTATTTTATATTCTTGTTTAATAATAAAAATAAGTGTATGTATCTAACTTTGTGCATGACTTTTTATTATTATAGAGTTGTTTATTAATAAAACAGTTTTCAGCCATTTTATCGATTTAGATTCGATGAAAATATTTTTATAAATATTTAATCAAAATAAAATTACTATTATTTATTATCTCAAAATAATTTTATTTGTATTATCAACCTTTAGATTGAATAATTTAAAATAAAATATGATTTATCAAAGTGATAAATTGGCGGGTCATTACAGACACCCCCCCTTAAAAGAATTTCGTCCCCAAAATTACCTAAAACAAAAACCTAAAGGTTTTGCCAAAAATATTTATTTTTAACTTACATCTGTATGATGTATATAGATCATCCGTATACAATATCTAATTTGATCGTTTATTCATATTCACAACTTTATTTTCAAACTAGCATCAATCTCACGTTCCTTTAGTATGGAATCTAACCAGGCTGTGTGATCATAACTTTAGTTTTCCTTACAAAGCTCTCAATTATGATAGAAAACTTAAGCATCTAACCAAAAACCTTTAACAATGTTCGTCGTCAAGAATCAAGTAATAAATCCTTTTTCGGATAAGTGTCAAACACATCAAAGTTCTGCCCTCGAATCTTATATTAAACCATGCGACGGAATAATCCATATACTTCATATGTATTTAATAAAATTCCCAAAATTATAATGAAAATATTTCATAAAACTTTCATCTTTTATTCAAACTTTTCAAAAGATACTTCTTTGTACAAAACTATTTTACATTTTTATTTCCAATGTATTTCTATATAAAACACATTTCTTTTCAAAAGATAAATATCGTTTTATTATAACACATCTCTAAACATATCTTAATGGTTTCTGAATACTTATTTTCAAAATAATTCATTAAATTGATAAATTACCCTAAACTTCATTTACCTAATATCAAATGTGAAAACATTCTTTATTTTGTTAAAACTTATCTGACCAATTTAATGCTCCTTTATTAATTAAAACTTCTTTTATATATATATATATATATATATATATATTCTCTTTACCTCTACAAATTTTATTACTTAAAAAGTGTTTATTTACTTATTTAATGTTATAAGTATATTTAACAAGGTTTTTCCTTACCTTTAAAATATAAGAATTACTACCAAAACATTGTTATAATAAACTTCTCTTTTTTTATAACATGTTAATTATAATATTTTTCATCTTTTTATAAAATACTCTAATTCTTGTTATTATCTTTAAAATTCCATTATTAAAGATCTAAATATATTTATAAGATTTCTTCCAAAGTGTCATTCAAGGGTTTAAAAACAAATGTTGCTAAAACATCGTTTACTACAGACTTAAAACCATTCATTATTAACTTCATATATTTATTTTAAAGAACAAAGAATACCTATGCTTATCAATTAAAATAATACACTTTGATAAAAACTCACAAACCTCAATTAATTAATCAAATAATGATTCACACTATGCTTGTTAACTTTATAAAATTATATTGATCAAGTAACTCAAAAATGATACCAAGGAACTATGTACTACCGATAGTATCGCATATTTATTTAGCAAGAAGGGGAATACTTAAGAGAAGCGTTTACCATTTGAACACATCTCCTGCCCAATTTTTAGTTACTTTTGAGCCACTTGAATCAATTAACCATAAGATTGTTTTTCATTTTCAAAATCTGCTTTTGGAATAATATTAATATTATTCCTTTTTCAAAAATCATTTGAAATTCCTTTCAAAAAATACCGATATTTAAATTCTCAAAATTTCCTTTATAAAGTACATTTTATAAATCCATTTCATAAAGTCACTTATATAAAACATATTTATAAGATTTATAAATTCCTTTAATAAACACTTATTATTTATTGAATACCCCATATGGTTTCTTCAAGGAGAACAATTATTCGTTAGGCATAAGTAGTAGGTAATTGCCAGCGTATTCATAGGTAGAGAGATTTGGTCAATGCTTAGAAAGTGTTTCGAGGTTCATGTCTAAAGATATCTTTTAAAATTCTTTATACAATGTTTATTTATTTCTAAAATCCTATAAAAAAATTACCAAAATATTCTTTTCTTTTCAAATACATATACATATACATACATACATACATACATACATACATACATACATACATACATACATACATACATACATACATACATACATACATACATACATACATATATATATATATATATATATATATTTAGGTAAAATGATTTCATATAAAACTAAATTAATTTGTATATTTTATTAACAAATACGCGCTCATATATGTTACTCTCAAACTCATTCTTGGGTGCTACTAACCCTATCTCTAATGAGTTACTCATCCTACGTATTACCAACCCTATCTTTAATGAGTCTTTTACCCCTATCAAGCTCAGGTATTCGCTCAACCTAAGCTCTGATACCAAATGTGAGGACCCGTTTCTTCGACTCTCGAAAATCGATACTAATAAATCCTTGGTATTCAAATGCCACTAATCAAAGTGCCGACGAAGCGGATTATCAAGTGTAAGGAAGAAAATAAAGACAGATCAGAATCTCACATATATTATTTCAATATAAAACTTTAATGCGGAAATTTAGATATATTTATCAGAGTTAACCATGGACAGTTATAAATATATGTCCTTACAAATTTTGAATATCATACTACACAAATATGGTGGAAACAATCTTCATAAAAATCTTCTAACTCCCTGCTTCGAGCTCCATCTAGATCTTCTAAACTAAACCTGACTACTACGCTGCCCGGGAAAAATTAGGGCACCCAGAGTTTAAGAAATAGGAAAATAAACTTCAGGTCAGTTATGGGATTAGTGTGAGAACTTAAAATACGCGTTTTGAAAATAAAACATATCTCATAAGACCACGCCATACATAAACACGAAACGGGTTTTTACCTTATGATAACCAAAACATTCTTATATAAAAATAATGGATATTATTTTTAATGACATATCTTTGTAAACATTTGCAAGTAAACTTATTAATTTTAGCCGAAGTTGTTACATTGATTAAATCCCAGCATACTAGCCATAAATGCGGGTTCTACAAACAAGTTGACATGCACTTGTTGCAGAATGGATTCCGTACAAATGACCATGTGAAGGTACTACCTTCCGGCAGTACATCTCTAGAGGAATAAACCAGGTCAACAGTACATCTGCACCTCTAACAACACAAGACCAGCCTACCTTTCTCACTAGATAGTACCGAATATGTCATCACCCCGGTCGTTACCGACCTATCCAAGCGCTCATTACCATACATCACATTAATTTACATCTCGAACGTCATAGCGGGAAGAAATATATCTAAAAGGGGATGATCATATCATAACGGTTGCGAACCACATAGCCTAGTCATATCTACCTTGTTAGGGCATTTTCGGGTGTGAGGCTTGAGGTAATGATTACCTTTAACATAGCACATTATCTTTCTTTAAATGTTACACTGCATTTCCATCGATCTCTATTGACTTCCATAAACATATAGCCTTCATGCTCGTATGTCTCAGAGAAGGGTGTTAGGCCAAGAGAAGTTGCATTCTCCGCCACCAGTATATTTATAAAAGTCAACGATGGAATCTTAAGAATGCGATGTCAGACATCCCTCCATACAAGTTCATTCTAGGAATGAACAAACTGAAGGCACTCTCCTACCACATCCTATTGGGAACTAACCCTAAGATGAGTACCAAGAAGTCCTTGTAACCCCAAGAGTTTCAGAAATGAAGGGACCACTGCTACTTTAGTATTTGGGAGCTAACCAGAATTATCAACAAGCAGGACTTTCACCCTGAAAATCCCTAGTCTTCATTATTTATTCTCTCTATCGAATATTTATTTTTCAAATGCATACATTAGTTCGAAGTGATTTTTCGAATAGGAATTTCCCAGATCCGACCCTGGTTCCTTCTGATTCAATCATCGATAAAAAGAGGTTTTGTGAATAGAGAATCATTCTTTAATTGATTAAGTTCTTTTTATCAAATCTCTTTTATAGATATATGTTTTTAAAACATTCTTTCCAGTATATATAGGATTATTAAACCTCACTTATCAAAACCTTTTGATTACTTAAAACCTTTTTAAATCTTGGAATAGTTCTAAATCACACTTAGGAAAAAATTTCCATAACATTTCATTTTACACTTGAGAAAACATTTCCAAAATCATTTCGTTTAAATCTTAACAAAGATTTCTTAATTCAAAACTCAAAATTTAATCGAGTTAAAACTATGAAGTCTAGGATGTTAATCCAAAATCAGTAAATATTAAGTGAGAAGAATCTATAGAAATCATCTAATTCTTCTCAATATCAATTTCCGTATTCAACAAATACTATGGGTGGAATAATGGTAAAATCACCTTTTAAATTCCATGAATAGTACGACTTCCTCTTCGGGCTTTAACACCGAGTACAAGAAGGCTGTCTCTATAAAGTCCAAGTTGGTTAAATCTTGAAAAATATTTTTCTTTATTTATTTGAAATTTCAATCCGAGTAAATCAAATTTACTATCCTCTCCATCGGGCCAGTCTGGATAGCCAGGGAGAGAAGGAAATGTTAGTCCTTGAGATGATGGTTTTGATGACAACAACCTTAGGGCTTGTTATAAAATATAAATACTAACGTTATGGTATAGATATATATGTATATGCAGAATATAAACATGCAGGTACCAAGAATGAAGACTGTACATTATAGAGATTCAAGACTGAAGATATCAAGATTGAGGACTCATGCGTATCAAGAAATCAAGAGTTCAAGATTTCAATAGTACCAGATAAGTATTGAGTCTAGAGTTATGTTAAAACTTCTTGAAAGCGCGTACATCTTTATTCGAAATTTATTCGTGGAATGGAATCCACTTCGAGCTCGTTAAAGGGATGAACCCTAGTTGGATGGAACCCACGACAATATCTAATGGAACATATAGTGGTCCTATTTTGATATCCACCAATTTTATAAAAATGCTTTTCAAAAATATATATCTCTTGTTTTTAAAAAAAACATGTTTTCAAAACTTTCTTATTAAAAAGACATCTCTCTTGGTTTTAAATATTTTAGCCTCAAAACTATTTTGATCATTTTTAATATTTTGATTTCAAAATTGTCCTTGTTTTTAAACCATCTCTTGTTTTAAATATTTAGCTTTAAAATATTTATATACTCAGATTTTAAATCACTTTATAGACTAAGATTATATATATTAAAAATTACTTTCTAAACTCTTTTATATGTTTAAACTATATTCAAATATATTTACAAAGTATAGAAATTGTTTTGACAAATTATAAAAACCAATTTTAATAATGAAATCAAAACATCAATTTTGCCTTGAGCATGTCGACATCCCTCAACCCCCCATGTCAACATGGTGTCCGTTATTTTTAAATTTCAATTTTGAAAAGAAGTGTCTATTCGCCGTATCCTTTCACAAATAGATATGGCTGTTGCTATACTATAAATACCAGTAAGTTCTAAATGATTTTTTTTTACCATATTTCATTTATTTTCTTTCCTCTTCATCTTCCACATTTATTCTAAAGAATCCTAAACTATACTCTGCCGAAATACTTAGTGAATCAAACTTGATTATCTTCTGTTTGATTCTCTACCACTCTCTCTATAAGATCTCGGTGCTATTCAGAGTTATAGAAGCTTTTGTAAATCAAATTATTAAGTAAAAGGTGCAGTTGAGCCTTGAAACAATTGGGTGTAATTGTAGCCCTGGAAATCAATTAGGTGATCTTATAGCCTGGTTAAATCAAGAGAGTTTGCCCTGGACTCGTATACAGGAGGGTGTACCTTGTAGCCTTGAAACCGAGGGTGTAATTTGGCAAATTATTTTGACAATAAATTCGTACGATTGTACGGGACTAGATGTCAGGTAACTTCGAACCGGTATAAAATCCTGGTGTGTTCTTTCCTTTACTGCTTTTATTTAGTATTTGCATCTATGTCTGGTTCTGTGATTATATCTGTGTCTGTGAATTGCATTTGTTGGTGATTAAATTACATAAGTTTCAAAAAGATTTAGAAAATCCATAAAACACTATTCACCCCTTCTCTAATGTTATTCCAGCCTTAAGATCCATAATCCACATTTCTCACAGGAAACTGATTTTCCAAATTCAAGCCTAGACACTATCTCTTTGACAACCATAAGGCGGTCAAGTAATTTGATCGACGCTAAATCATTAAACCTTTAAATCATTTCATAAATTCTTCAAATTACCTTTAAAAAATTTAAAAATCATTTTAAAAACATTTATAAAATAATTGGATATGAGTGGCTAATTTTAAAACTATATTTCAAAAGTTACAGAAAAGTGCTACAAAAAAATACAGCGGAAAGTGATTTTTAAGGTATATTGATCAAAACGACTTTTTATTATTTGAAAATTCATTTTTATTACTCAAATATCTTTTAAAACATTTTAAAAGATTTATAAGATTTATTCCACATTTTTAACAATTTTAACCATCAATTTCATAGAAATCCAGTTCTGGATTTCAAACTTCAAAACTGTGATTTTTCAAAAAACTTGTTTTACTCATATCTCAAAATCTACTTACCGAAATCTTGATTTTCTTTCTTTGTTGAAAACTATGGATATAATAGTTTATAAAATTATTATTCAAAGAATTCCAAGCTAAATTCCATTCTATACACCCGTTTGACTTTAATGGCGTGAAATCGCAAACTGCAGTTACACGACGCGCTTATTTTTAACAAAATTTTCCATTTCTTTTCAAACTTCACCAAAACACTTTTCAATGTTTATGAAACATTTCAAATACATTTTAAACCATTTTAAAGAGATTTAACAATTCCACATACGCAATTTCATTAATTTAAGAAAAATGATTTACTTTCTGTTTATCGACGTGTATATTCGTAACTTGCAAATAAGTTCAACATTCATTTGAAAACAACCAAACTTGATGATCAAAGTATATTAAACATTCATTTTCAAATATCATATCATCACCCAACATATAGTATAGTAATGTAGGAGTTCTCATCGTTATTGCTTCATAACTTTGCTAATTGGACAATAGCTCCATTACGATCGCATTAAAGCTTTTGAAATTGGTCCTTAGACCCTTGAGAAGGCTCGACCAAGGCTTGAAGAGGATGGTCAAAAGTATGGAAGAGAAGTGGAAGGGCTTCGACCTTAAATTCATAAAACTAGACCCGAAAATATGCCTTCTTCTCTCTGATTTTTGACCCTATTACTCTAAAAATTTGAAAAAGTTGTTAACTGGAAAGTTGTTGCAATTTATTTTCTCTTGAATTTGAGAAAAAGAAACACTTGATTTCGATTTGTACTTAAGAAGTTATGATAAAAAAATATAGGGATTCTCGGTTCATAAAAATAAAGCCTGAAAATTGAATGTAAAAAAGTGGTAATTTGACATAGTTAGTCTCAAAACTAGTAGAAGTGCTAAACATAAAAGTTGTAGCCACTAGAATTTCACATGGTTTAAAAAAGAATTACTTTATTCGGATCTGTATTGGAGGAGTTATACTCGAATGAAAAGGAGGTGTTTTCGACCATTAAAATTTGGCTTGAAAATGCTTTAGAGAAAATGGATTTTTGAGCATAACTAACTTTAAAATTGAAAGAAGTGGTCAACTAGAAAGTTATATCCACTAAAATTTTGAATGGTTTCAATAAAATAAATTCTCTATTTCGTTCTTATATGAGGAAGTTAAGCTAGAGAGAAAAAGGTGAAAAATATGATGAGAGGGCAGGCTAGTTATAGCCAAAGGAAAAGTATAAAAGAATCAATATACACATCATCACTTCATGGCCTCTCCAATACACCTTCCCCTTCCCCAGACCAGCAAAAGCCTTCCCACATGTGCCCATCACTTCCATCCACTTCATGTATGCATAGGTTGACCTATGAAAGCTTAAGGAGGAAGCTTACTTAAAATATCTTAGCTTTTTGTATTATGCATGTATCTTTAAATGTATAAGTATATATGTATGTGTAAATATGTTCATGTGCATGTTAGTGGATACATTTGTATATTATATATATGTACATGACATATAAACAATGTTGCATTGGTTCCGAACAACTTTCTTTCGATAAACCGTTGTCATCGGAGAATCGATTCCGGGTCACATTTTCACTTATACTTTAACGTACATATATTTGCAAACAAAATTTGAAAATCATTTTGTTATAATTTTAAACGGATTAAAATTATCAGATTTCATTTATAAAACCATTTAAATTTATATTAACAATTATTTACAAAAATCACTATTATACCGATAAAGCGATATCGATTTTTCTTATATTTTCAAATCAAATATATATCTTTATAAAACTATTATAAATGATTTATTATCACTTTATAGCTATTAAAAATGAATTATCATAATTGAAAATAATTATTTCAACAATTAAAATAATTATTAAATCGTTAAATCTCATTTTAAATTAAACAAATCAATTATCATATTTAAGGGCATTACTAACAATGTTCAAAACACATTTTGTTTTCAAAAACAAGTCAATCGATTTATTTTATATTTTTGTTTAATTATAAAAATAAGTGTATGTATCTAGCGCTCTGTGCGATGTTTTACCATTATAGAGCAGTTTATTGATAAAACAGTTTTCAGCCATTTTATCGATTTAGATTTTGAGAAAATATTTTTATAAATATTTATTCAAAACAAATTATTATTAATTATTATCACTCAAAACAATATTATTTGTATTATCAAAATTTTATTTGAATAATATTAAAAATAAATATGATTTATCAAAGTGATAAATTGGTGGGTCGTTGCTCTCGGTCTGACCCGAGACTTAAAATAACATACGGGTCAAACTATCTCTTATTATCATATCTCTTATTATCACAAAAGGTAAGATACTGATAATAGCAAACTAACATGATTGTCAAGGGTAAATACCATAAGTTATACTTCACTAACATAGTAATATTTCATTTAATGATTCACGGTTTATGGTTAAGTTTATGCTTATTTACAATATCCATCAATGTTAGGGAAACTATAATAATAAGAGCATAGAAAATCCTATCCATATACGCAAGCAACATACTTGTACTTCACAAGTCATCATATTATACGTGCATTTCACATGCAAACACAAGAGGCTGCACTTTGCAAATTATAACTCGTTCGGAAACGAGTATCACAAGATGGACCGGAAAGCCTATTCAGCCCGCATAAACAGATTTACTCAGAGTCGAGTTTGAAACCTCGACAAATAGATAATTGTTAACTACTACCAATTAGTAATTAGTAATTATAAAAGTGTCAACTAATGTCCCATGACCACTTGATGATGCTTAAATATTTATTAAAAGCTAGTAAATTCCACTTGTGCAAATAAATGTTCATTTGAACAAGCCCATGAATTAACCGGTGAAATAAATGCAAGCATTTCATACCACTTGTTTTACTAGACCAATTAATTCAATTTATCAACCAAGTGAGATAGTATGTTTTTATAATAAGATGGTTTTACTTCGAAAGTTAACTTCAAATTACTAATTTAGAAGGCTTTATAATATATATAATAGAAAACACGATTAAATTCATATGTATATATATACTTATATAAAACCCCTTCACATTCAACTTTAAAATTGAAAGTGTGCATGTGTGTGTGTGTGTATTCTAAAGAATAAAATGGCGAAAAAGGCCTCAAACAATGAATCAATTTCAACTGATTCCCCCCACCCAAAACCGCCTGACCGACCATTCTCTAAAGAGGCGTTCCTGGGTGGACATAGTGCGTGGAACTATTTCTCTAGAACCCGACCCTTACTGCGATCTGAAATTAGTGTCTCTTGAATTGAAAAATGATAGTCGATTCTTCCACATACTAGAATCAAACAAACAATTCTCAAAGGAGAAATGGGATAATTCAATTGTGGCTTATGTCATCGGTTATTAACCCACCTTTTGACAAGGCCGTAGACATGTGGATTTAACTAAATCTATTGCTCGGTTATCGAGGCTGGAATACGATAGGTTTGACTCGACTGGATGGATAGACGATCAATCATGGATGATAAACATGATTATAAAGCCAGGATTCAGTGTAGACGATGGGAAAAAGACGCAGGATACTCGAAATATGAGTTTCGAGAAAAATCGAGGTGATTCGAGATAGTAGAAGTTTACATCGAGTCATTTGAGGGTTTACTTCGGGTTTACAAATAGCCTGCTTCGTGTCATTTGAACAGCTGCTTTGGGTTACTAAGGTCGGCATCTTTTTGGGATCGGCATGATTGAAGTGCTTCGGGTCGGCACATGTGTTTCTCCAGGTCGGTATGGAACATCAGGTCGGTAAGAATTTTGGACATGGGGTCGGGATTGGAGAAAATGGATGGGAACGGCATAATTGAGGTGCTTCCGGTCAGCTCATATGTTCCTTCGATCGGCATGTTTTTGGGGTCGGCAAAATGTAGAAGGTCGGCTGCTTCGGATCATTGAACTCCCAACTTCAGGGCGGTGGAGTACAAGCTTCGGTTCGCCTAAAGGAAATCAGGTCGGCGCTATGATGTTGAATTGGCGAAGGCCACACTTAAGGTCGGCTATGAGGTTGGGTCGGCATATGGGAAATGGGGTCGATGTGTTGTATCAGGTCGGCTACTTCGAGTCAGTGGAACGAAGGCTCTGGGTCGGCTAAAGGTGACCTGGTCAATGTCTTGAAGGAATAGGGTCGGCACCATGTTACTCCGAGTTCAAACATTGGTTACTTTGTGTCATAGGCGAGTTTGCTCCGGGTCATATCTATGTTCACTCCAAGTCATTTTCAAGGCAACATTAGATCAGCGTATTATGAACTCGGGTTCGGCAATGATGATGGATTTGTATTCGGCTTTGGTCTTGATGGGCATGGATCATTCAAGAAGCCCAGTAACTCAGATTTTGCACATAAATACATCAAGCGGGTCTTTGGAAAAGGGATCCTCATTATTTTTTCCTTCATCTTCTTCACTAAGGCTACTCTACCATTATTGTTTTAAAAACTCCGGATTGTAACTATAATTGATTCTTATATCAATAAAAAGGAAATTTCTGGAGTGAACGTAGGCCAAAGTCAGCCGAACCACTATAAATCCTCTGTTATTACTGCTTTCTTTTTAATTTTTACTGCTCTTCATATTTATTTCCTCTTCATATTAACTATCTATGAACTATAACTATGAATTGGTTCTTTCAATGGCGTTTGGGTGTTAGTGACCAATTTTGGTGCTAACATCGGCAGTCGACCTGTATATAACCAATTCTGCACTTACGTGGAGAAGCACTGGCAACAGTCTGGTAATCATGATATTTATCATAAACAATATGGATTCATGATTATAAGATTTGAAAAGCATGATGATTGTGTAAGGGTCCTTAATTCTGGTCCATTTACATTTAATTCAAGGATTATTATCTTAAAATTATGGACACCAGGTTTATAGTGTACTCGAGACTACTTCTCGTCGATACAATATGGATTAGATTAAATGGCCTAGCTTTGTAATTTTGGAACAAAGATGCAATAAGTAGAATATCAAGTATTCTTGGTAAACTTATTAGGATGGACACGGTTACTGCTAAAGAGATAGATTAAATTTTGCTCGAGTTCTAATGGAAGTTGAATATGATTTTTCCAATCCTGCTATAGTACATGGGAAAGATTACGATGGTAAAGATATTGACATCAATATATCACATGAGTATAAACCCAAGCCTTATACAAATTGCATGGAATATGGACACTGTACACAAAATTGTAACAGAGTTGCACAACTTGTTTGGAGATTAAAAAATGAAGTCCACTGATGCTATACCAGAACAACCAGAGTGTAGAGGAGAAGGAAATTCCACCCTACAAAGTGACAAAGGTAGCATACCATCTGATGTGAAATGTAAAGAACAGACTAAAACAAATGATGTACCCATGTCACCTACCTACCCATGTTAACAAAAAGGTGCATAGAGGGAAAACCAATGAATGATTATACATCTAATATGTTCGCTTATCGTTCCACTAAAGAGGATCTCCTTTCAACTACCAAAACCGTAACTACAACAATGGGTTCTAGCCCATCAGTGGTATGGCATGCGCCTGCACAAGAACCAGTCTCAAAGTCGGTACACATCCAGAGGTAATTGCACAAGGAATCTCGATCACGACAAAGTTACTATAGAAGACGTGAATGATACTTCTTGTTCTTATGAATTGTGTGACTCGGATGAATATTTTGAAGAGACATCTCAACAGTTCATACAAAAGGTGGCCGCATACATAGAAGAAGTCCCACAACCATCAAGTGTGGATTTCTCTTCTATGGTAGCTAAAAATCTTACTTATGCTCGGAAACATGGGAATTATTCCATAAAAACAACCATTCCGCCTAAGAGAAGAACAAGGAGCTCCGCAAACATTACCTGAGTATAGATGATATGATAGGAGTACGAATGCAGAGATGCATTTGAGCCCCTTTGTTCCCCTCAAACTCTCTACGGTTTGAGGGGAATGCTTTCATGTGTTACATTAGGGATGTGTTTTGTTTGTGCACCGATGCATCAACTGGTGTCGGTTTCAATGATGAAAAATTAAATGGAATTCAAAATTTGATGGAATTAATTGGAGTAATGCTATGTCGAGGATTGTGACAAGTTGGTTGGTTAAGTTGATTTTATGGAGATGAACATGTTTAATTTAGATGAGTTTGGTCGCTTTTGATATGTGATCTAAACAAGATTGTGTTGTTTTCTTTAAAGGAACTGCTTTTGGTTTTTGCAAAAGCTAGGGATTAAATTTTTGTTATAGGTTTGGATTTCGTATAAGCAAGATTAATATGATGCACATTAGTGGACAGTAGATTATGGAACTTGGTGATCTGTTAGATACAAGATCTTAGTGTTAGGTTTCTATTTTATTTTTCCCTTTTGTTTATGGGATGGAAAGGATAGGATGTAGAAGTTAATAGGAGTGAAGATTGAATGGTGTGAGTATTATTTGTACGTATTTGTACTACTTTTGCGATATGCGTGCATGAATATTTGGATAGTTAATAAAGTACCTATTTTAAAAATATATATATTCTAAAATCATTAATGTCCAAAATAAATATATATTTTCCATATATTTATTTATAAATAGAAAACAATTTATTTCCTAACGACATTTCCTTTATACATAACTTTGCAAACCAGCGCAATTTAATTGTGTATTTGGCAACAAAACAAAGAGCAAGATTACTTGCGAACAAGATCATCAAAGTTGAGCTCAAGCACTCAAATATGCATAAGCAATTCATCATAACCAAACTCAAATGATGCCAAATCATAGAAAAAATAACAAAGCAAACAAGCAATTGACAATATGGAAACCAACGGGCGAACAAATGAATAAACGAATGCAAGCGAAAGCGAAGGGCGAAATGGCATGACCTAGGGCTCAACCAAGGTCACGATTGGTGCACTAGTCCAATGGGACCGGTCCACTTGTGGTCTCGACAAGGTTGAGGCCCAGGTGATTCCGACGGCCCTCCAATGTTCTATTGGGGGTACTTTTTCCGGGATTGTTCGTCTAAACTTCTGGAGCACTAATTTGGTTAACATGCAAGGATAAAAACATCAATATTTGAATGTAATTCATGGTCACATGAAGTGGGTTTCAACAAACTGAAAATAGGGTTTCATGTGATAAGAGATAACACACAAAATTGAAATTAATTCAATCATATATTCATTAATATAATAAAACAACAACTTGAATAAAAAACATAAATAGTTGTGAGTGTTTAACTCACCTATTGGCCTTTAAGCAACTTGCCTTCGCCTCCTATGCTTGCTACTCCCCTTTTGCTACTCCTGATTGCCTTACAACTCAAATACTCACAAAAAAACCAAAAACTAGGCAAACATAATACAAAAGAATTGGAGATAAGGTGTAGTTTAGGTTGAGAGATAACCTTGATTTTTTTCGAATTTTATCTCAATTTATTGGAATTTAAATTTGATGATTTGCTTTGCTACCTAGGGGTGAGTTTAAGAAAGATAGCTTAAAAAACGTGATGCACGTTATGAAATGAACATATAGGCAATTTTTCTCAACTTAGTGAAACTCAAATTGACTTGAGTCCATAAATGGGCCGATATGCATACCTAAGCCCAAACCCTCTTTTAATTAAATCAAACAAGGAATTAAATCGTTATGTCATTTTTCAACAACTTAAAATAGTATTTCCTCGATGATTTGAACATAGAAAAATTTATGTAAACACTCTAAACTTAAATTCATCATTTAATCTTGATAATCAAATAATGAAACAAAATATTAATAATCATTTAACCCTATATGTTTATTATTGAAAATGAGACATTTTGCGTTTTTCTAAAATAAGAAAACGTACCTTTAAATTATTTTAACAACTAAATTTATCATTTTCTCTCCAAATAAGATTACCTATTATTTAGAAAGCTCTAACATAATTTACCCAAGAATTTATGCACTCAATCCCTATGTCATAATATTTTCTCTAAATTCCTTTATTAAAGAAAATAAATAATTTTTTTATTGATTTATCACAATCTCTAAACTTATTTATTTTATAGATAAGTTCTAATACTTTGTGTATCACCATTCTAATCTTTAAATAGATTATAACACTCTAATTTACACAAATACTTAATTTAAACCAAATTCTTAAATACAATTTATCCCAAAAATCCAATTACAAAATTTCTCACTTATCAGATTTTCAATCTTACATGATTAAATCCGGTTTGTTTAATTACATATAGGATAATCAAGGTGAACGCAATTGGGTTGTTATAGAACTCCCCACCTAATAAAATTGTGTCCTTGAAATTTCAATCTAAGGAAATTCCATAACAAGTTACTACTTAGCTCCACGGCTAACAAAATTTAGAAACAACCATGCATGCAATAGCAATAAACACAAAAGAACGACTCATTTAACTCGTGTGCTTCTAGAAACTATACCTTGTTTATTATTTCTTTTAAAAAAATTCATTTCAAATCAAGGTTTGTACAAAATTTCAAATTGCATTTCCTACTAACTATTGCTAATCAATACCCCCAGTTTATTATCATTTATGATATAAATTCACAAATTTAATAACAACCTTTTAATTTAAATACAAAATTCACTAAGGATTGATTATTTTAAAAAATAATCATTTTTAAACTCCTTTTATAACTAATAAAATAGTTTAACAACAAAAGTCTCAATGTAACTTTTAAAAATTTGTAACATCCATTTTAGCAGTCTTAACTCCTCAACAAGTGACATGACACCAACAAGCCTTTATAAAACACTAGACAAATTTTGAAATCAAGATGAACTCCCAAAAAGAGACTATCATGTCCAAAATAATTTTCACAACCATTACCCAAATTTAGATGTACTATACACAAGTCAGATTTTCACCTTGTAAAAACCTAAAATTTCTCAAACTCATATAATGAAAGTTGTTCTACTTAGTCAAAAAATTTCGACGGGATAAATATCATCAAAAGTGGATTTATGGTTTGAAAGTTATGTCTAAAATACTTTTAGCTTTTTAACTCGAAAATTAACTAACAGGACAAAGATTTCCATTCATTTTCTAACTCATTTGGACTGAATAAACTGCAAACTTTTTGAAAGTGGTCAAAAGAAGCTTTGTAATTTACAAAAAAATAATTTCTTCCACAGAAGATTGACCACATTTGGGGTAACAAATCTTAAGATATTTCTATTTAGCTATAGCAATTTTCAAAATTTTCAGCATTAAAACCATTTTAAAGCTACCACTCTCAAACCATTTCAACCACCCAAAACCATAGAATATTTAGGAAATTCTTAATACAACGCTATTTGTTACATGATCTACATTTTGAAAAGCTAAAGACTCCAAACATTTAAAATTTTCCTATGCAATCAACTTTCAAAATCCATTCACTAAAATACATAATTTCAAAATAACACAGATGCAAGTTTTTCTCCTTATTGAAAACTCATTTTAAACGGGACAGCTAATCCTTATTTGCAAGAAGTAATTATCTATCCAAATAATTTCTCAATTATATGTATATTTCCATATTATCTTTCAAAAGAAATCTTCTACAAATGCATCATTTGTTCTCAATTATATGCTTCACAAGTTGTACCATTTTGAAAGCAAAGATTAATACCTCTATAAATTTGCACTTCACAGTTTGTACTTCAATTTAAAACATTCTTATGGATTTATCTTAAAATTCATACCATGATCACAATCAACATCCATCATACTTGAGCTAACAATCAACTCATATCATCACAATAAACTAGCATAAAAGCAAGTTATAAATCCAACATATCAATTATGGCATGCCCTTCTCAAGCCAACTAAAAAGACAACGCTTCATTTGTTGAATATTTAAAGGCAATCACTTCACTTATCTACACAAATGACTACATCTCCAAGTCTAGGACCAAGGTCTATCACAAATGACTACTCTTTGCAAGTCTACCTGCACTTTTCAAGTCTAACATAGATGACCACACTTTGCAAGTCTACATGTACATCGCAAGTCTAACGTAGATGACTGCACTTCACAAGTCTAACATAAATGACTGCACTTCGTAAGTATGGACCCAAGGCCTATAATAATTGACCGCTCTTCACAAGTCTAAGACATGCACTTTACACATCATCACAAAAGTGTCAACTACCTTCTAATAGTAATCATTCAAGTAATTCCCATGCATCCCATAATAACTCGGGTTTACTTGAACATTTACTAAAATGTTAGTAAGCTCCACTTACTCAAATATAATATATAACAAGCCATATAATTAACCGATAAGGAAATCCTGAATGTCCCATAACCACTTGGGATCATCAAATCATTTAATCATAATTCTTATTCCATAGTAGTAATAATTTGCAACCAAACATCATCACAAAGAATTATTTTGCATAACATGAAAATCACAAGTATTTAACCGTTACTAATTTTTAATTCTATTCAATTCAAATTTCTTCATTTAAGGTTTATAAACTAGAAAACTAACTTCTAATAAGAGGTCACATATAATAATCAAACCAAAAGTGATCACTTTGAAGTCTTCCTTTCATAATTATGAAATTGTCAGTTTAATATAAATTACATTCTTTACTGGAAAACCTGAACTATATTCCCTAAAGGATCTATTAGCCCCACCGAGCACCAAAAGAGAATACCATCCTAAAGTGTTAAATACTTACTAATACCAATCACAAGAATTTAACCAAGGCTTCACATACTACTCGGTTAAATTCAATTATGCTAATGGGTAGTAAGTACCACATAAACATCATATTCAATGAGTTGTACAATATTTGATGAAGCGTTACTTGAGAGCATTTAAACCAATCGGTAATACTAGGTTGATTATTAGTACTTCTCATATCATAGAACTAAGGCTTTCCAAATATTTATCTTATAAATGTTTATAGTTCAATACTCTAAGCTTCTTTTCAAAATTTAAATGATTTGATTTAGGATAAATATTTTCTCCCAAAATAATTTTCTAACTCTATATTCTTCAAAAGTAATTCTAATTTCTTAGGTTATTTATGTACCAATTCAAATAAAAGATTTATCCTAAGTCCACTAATTCTTTACTTTGAAATTCCAAAAATAAATTCTTAATTTGTTTTCCAAAAAATTTCTTCCATAAAATATTCTAAAATTGTTAATTCTTAAATCATCTAAATAATATTATTAAAGCTCCATGCAATATCTTCTTTTGAAAATATTATTTTTCTTCAAGATACATTCCTTTAAAACTTCAGATTTGTACATATATATACATATATTTCCCATTTACAAGGATTTTTAATTCAATTAAAACTTTATCTTCTTTCTAAAAATTACTTATACCTTCTATAAAACATTTAAAAAATATTAAAACTCAAAGCATTGTACCCCCATTGTCTCATCCAAGTGTTTGGGAATGCCTATTGATAATGTTAATCAGACGCATCGATTAGAATCATTAACGCACTCAACGGGCAATTTAACACAAAACTAATTTCCAAATATTCCTTTATCAATCTAAATATTTTTATAAAATCAAAAATCTATTAATAAGAATTTAGGAGTACATCCATTCATCCATGCACACATCATGCAATTAAACATAAATAAACATCTAACTACCGAGCTCAGCGGAAACAATCTATCTACTTTTGCTGCCTAGCTCTGTTCACTAATGGATCAGGACTCCATTACACCACACTTAATTTTTAAAATCATCTTATAAAAATAATTTATAAAGTAATTCAAAATTTTCACAAATGTTTTCTAATGATTATTCTAATAATCATTTATACTCATATGCTACATAGGAAATAAATCCTAAACTCTACCCGACACACCCAAGGGAGGACTTTAAGTCAATCTAGGCTAAGATTCGTGTTTCTTATATCCTATATTTTTCTAAACCTATGCTCTGATACCAACTGTAACGCTCCACCCTGAGACCCAAACCAACAAATTGGGTATTATTGGGTAACAATGTCTGTTAGTGTTGAAATAGGGTGACTAGGAGCGACCATCCATAAAATTGCTTTGAGCGAGTATCAATACGTCAAGTAGTGTGACTATAATTTTTTCTTTCTCTTCTATGAGTGGTAATTAGACATATCTGATCCAGGCACAAAACATTAATATAGAGTTTTAATATAATTTAGGACAATACACAACGTAATATACAACATTGGATCAAACGTCGCGAAGAAAATAATATACATCAAATATCCCTTGAAACTACGAGTCTACAAAAGAAAACATTAGACTCACATTTATATACATATACATCTATAAACACTAACAGGTCTCAAATGTACATAACAAAAATAGTCTACAAAATACACAAGCATATAGGCAAGACTCAAATGATACACCTAAATTATACCCAACATCCAATAAGACTTCTTAACCTAACTCACATCCAAGATCATCGAGTCTTTGTACTTGTCAAGTCTCGGTCTGACCCGAGCATTAAAATAACACCCAGTCAGACTATCTTTAATTATCAAAAATGGTGAAATACTAATAATGACAAACAAGAATAAATGTCAAGGGTAAATTTCCATAAACTGTACTTCACTAAATTAGTAATATTTCATTTAATGATTCATAAGCTTATGCTCGTTTACAATATTCATCAAAACCATGAAAACCACAATAATAAGAGCACAAAAAATCCCATCCGTATATCCAAGCAATAAACTTGTACTTCGAAGTCGTCACAATATACATGCACTTTGTGCGCCAACACAAGAGGTTGCACTTTGCAAACTATAACCCGTTGGAAAACGAGTATCATAAGGTGGGCATGAAAACCAATTTAATCCGCCTATATCGATTTACCTAAGATCGAGTCTGAAAACTTGGCAAATAGAGAAGTGTTATCCACTTCCGATTAGTAATTATAAAAGTGTCGATAATTTCACTTAACTACTTAGGGATGCTTGAATATTTACTAAAAGCTATTAAATACCACTCATGTAAATAATTGTTCATTTGAACAAGTCCATGAATTAAATGGTGGATTAAACATAAGCATTTCATACCATTTGTTTTAATATACCATTTAATTCAATTTCTCATCCAAGCAAGATAGTATATTTCTATATTAAAATGGTTTTTCTTAGAAAGCTAATTTAAAAAGATTTATTATATATAATATAAAACATGATTTAGTTCATATCTATACTTATATAAAACTCCTTCACATTCCAATTCAAAATTGAAAGTGTATATATATATATATAATATTTTCTAAAATCATTCATGTCCAAAATACAAATGTTTCCCATATATATATTTATGAATAGAAAACAATTTATTTTCAAATGATATTTCCTTTATAAATAACTTTGCAAACCAGTGCAATTTAATTACTAACAAAACATAGAGCTAGAATTCCTTACAAACAAGATCATCAAAGTTGAGCTCAAGCACTCAAAAATGCATAAGCAATTCATCACAATCGAACTTTAAGTGACGCTAAATCATAGTAAAATATGAAAGCAAAAAAGTAATTAATAATATGGAAACCAACGGGTGAACAAACGAGCGCGAGTGGAGGATGAAACGACATGACCCGGGGCTCAATCCAAGTCACGGCCAGTGCATTGGTTTGGTGGGACCGGTCCACCGGTGACCGCACCCTGGCTGAGCCCCAAGCGATGTTGGCGGCCCTCTAATTGTCCGTTGGCGGTAGTTTTTCCAGCTTTGTTCATCTAAACTTCTGAAGCACTAATTTGGCTAACATGCAAGGATATAAACATCAAAAATTGAATGTAATTCATGATCATATGAGGTGGGTTTCAACAAACTAATAATAGGGTTTCATATGATAAGAGATAGAATACAGCTGAAATCAGTTCAATCATATATTCATCAAAACAACACAATAGCAACTTGAATTAAAAATAGAAATAGTTATGAGTGTTTAACTAACTTATTGGCCTTTTAGCAACTTGCCTTAGCCTCCTATCCTTGCTACTTCTCTTTTTCTACTCCAAATTGCCTTTAAAATAAAATACACAAAAAACAAAGAACTAACACTAGGCAAACATACTACAAACAAATTTGAGATAAGATGTAGTCTAGATTGAGAGATTATCTTGATTTTTCCCGGATTTTATCTAAATTTATTGGAATTTAAATTTGATGGTTTGCCTTGCTACCAGGGTTGGGTTTGAGAAAGATAGTTTGAAATTTTTTTTGTATGTTACAAAATGAATGTACAAGCAATTTTTCTCAATTTAGAGAAATTCAAAATCACTTAAGTGCATAAATAGGCTGATATACATGCCTAAGACCAAACGCCCTTTTAATTAAATCAAACAAGGAATTAAACCATTATCTTATTTGTCAACAACTTAAAACAATATTTTCTCAATAACTTAAACATAGAAAAATTTATATAAACACTCTAAAATTAAGTTCATCACTTAATCTTGATAATCAAATAATGAAACAAAATTTTAATAATCATTTATCCAATTATTTTTATTATTAAAAATGAGACATTTTCCATTTTCTAAAATAAGAAAACACGCCTATAAATCATTTTTGCAACTAAATTTACATTTTCTCTCTAAATAAGATTACTTATTATTTAGAAAGCACCAACACAATTTATAACATAATTTATCTAAGAATTTACACATTCAATCCCCATTTCACAATATTTCTCTAAATTACTTTATTAAAGAAAATACACAATTTTTTGTTGATTTAACTCGTTATAAACTTATTATATTTATAAATAAGTTCTAACACTTTATACATCACATTCTAATCTTTAAAAAGATTATAACATTTTAATTTACACATATACTCAATCTAAACCTGATTTTTCAATTACAATTTATCCTATAAATCCAATTACATAATTTCTCACTTATTAGATTTTCAGTCTTACATAATTAAATCCAGTTTGTTTAATTAAATACACTGTAATCAAGATGAAAACAATCGGGTTGTTATAGATAGAATATGTAATTATTTAGTCATCGGAATGTTGTTCTGACCCTTCCTCATTACAACTCAAAAGATAGATTTAGATGGAAAAGATACCGGTGCAAGACGTGAACTGCAGATGTGAAGTCTTCTCATTCATCATCAGCGTTGGTAAGGCAATTCGATACTAAAGGAATAATATTGGTTCCACGGTAGTACCAAGCTGTGACGCCCCACCCCGAGACCTACATTAACAAATTGTATTACTGGGTAATACCATCTGCTAATGCAGAGAATATGGCTGGTTAGGAGCGATCCTCTATAGCTTTGTCTTAAATATCTATTGAATACGTCGATAAATGCTCTGTATATTTTTTTTATAACTCAAGTGGATCAACATATCCAACACATACTTAATACAAAGCCATAGGTGGCTACAGAATCTATCAGAACAAAATACAAGAACTTAAATGTAAAACACATCATAGAACAGCAGATCATCACACACACACACACACACACACACATATATATATAGTCAGCAGATATGTTCTATTATATTTTTCTATTACGCTCGAAGTTTATGTAGATAATTCTCTAGTATACTTATTTTTATTGTAGGTTATTAAAACCAATGATCCATATCCTAACGGACTTGGGTTTTGATTTAGTCAAAATTCAAGCCTATTATGGTACGAGTTGTCATAGGATTTGAGAGGGTAACACTGGGCTCCTAGAGCAAGCGCATAGTTATCGGCCTCACTTCTAGTTCTAACGGAGTGATAGATGGGCATATATTATTTATACACCTCACATAAGTATAAATATGGATTGGGTAACACTCGTATAGAGATATTACTCTACTTGGAACCTTGTATCCGCCATATAATCAATTCTCGTCACCTTCTTTGGCATGGGTTCGCCATTATATTATCGTAGGTACGTTACGCCTCTTATATCCTATAAAGCGGGCAACGCCATTTATTCTTATATAGGTATGTGACTTCATTTATGTTGACAGACCCGATAATGTCTTTTTGTATCTATTTTGGGCATTATTGTGTTACCCTATTTTACTTGATGGTTTCTTATATATAATGATAATTAATGTTTGGATGATTCGCCCATTTGATATTGCTTTCATTATTTCTTATTGACTTGATTTATATGGGTGATGCTACCTTTCTACATGGTTTTGTGATGGATGCTGTTTAGGATATTTTGATACCGATTATGCTATTACTGTTACACCATACATTTCATCATTACAAGCTATTATGATATCTACATTTTAGACATAGTCTGACTGATGTGTTATCTATAATATTCGCGTCAATCCAAGACATATCAGGTTAAGGGACAAGATGATCAGTTTTGTAAATGCTGGGCATATGTGAAGGATATGAAATCATTATGTATATGTCATTCCATGTATGTATATTATTGAAATAAAATTGACACCTTGTATCTCTTTATGATAGTGGTGTTTTGAATTACATTTTGTATCCCACTTAGACTATGTATGTTTTCTATTATACATTATCACTCTTTTTTATTGACTATGTGTTCTCTTTAAAATTATTTATACATTATGTATTATTCTGTCCTGGAAGCACATGTGAAACCTTAACATTTATGGTGAGTACTATATGATAAGAGATATGTACCGGTGTTAGTCCAAAGGAATATCCACTTGTGTACCGCCATACATATTATCCTATAATAATATTCGGTAATACTCTTGGATAGTATGATTATAGAGGTGAGAATGTGACAGTTGGTATCAAAGAAGGTTTAGAACAATGCACTATATAATTGAGACACAAGTCATAGTCTTAGATAGGACATAGAGTCTCTGTTCCCTTGGGTGTGTTGGGTAGTTAGCCTATAATAAGAGATAATAGGAGTTTGTATATTACTTATTATACGATGTTAAGACAATTGTCCGGGGACATATTTATCTTTTCATATATAATCTTTTTAATATCCAATTGAGTATGACAATTAAAATGATTGACTAATGGTGGCTTGGTATAAATTATTATATACTAATCCGTTAGTGATTAAAGTGCGCAGCGAAAATGAATGGATTGCTTTTCACCGAGTACGTTTGATTAGTTGATGACTACTTTTATTTAATTCGTAATTATTAGTGCTAAGTCCTTGCAGTATCTTTAGTAGTGAACTTACTGATGTGCACGTAAATATGCATATTTTTACTTCCATGTTTAATCTAATTTACTTAAATGAATGAGCATATAGGGTATTTTACATGTTTAAACCAATATTTTAATTATTTTCAAATCATCATTTATTCATCTTCAATTAGGAAAAAAATGATCATTTTTATGTGTGAATTAATTTGAGAAAATTTACTTGGATATTTTAATGTTCTTTTGTAGGAATTTTAGTGAATTTTGAAAGAGGCTTCACGAAGATATGCATACATAAGGGTTAGGAAACAAAATGAAGATGGAAGTAAAACATTTCATGAATCATGGAGGACCTCACCTACCAACTTACAATGATGTACAATTAGGAGTTAATGCACACACTAAATGGCCGCTAAAATTACATGCACACTTAATGATGGATTAATTAGAGACTACTGATAATTTGGTGGCCACAATTCATAGAGGGGTATTTTGGGTAGTCCCCAAAGTTATGTTTAGGGTTTCAAAACATGTATAAATACCTCATATATTCATGTAATTAAGCTCTTAGCCTCCTCTTTAGTTAGTCTAGTTTTAGGCTCAAAAATTTCGATTTCATGGCAACATAGCCATTTTCTTCTTCCATTTAATTTATTTTTTATGCAATGTTAATTCAAACTCTTTTTATTTACATGCTTCTATTCTTTCATGTTAGTAGTTAGTTTTATTTTATGCAAGTAGATAGACTCTCATTTTATTTTAATTTGCTCTCTTTTTCCTCTTGTTTTTATTTCATGTTGAACTCTACATTTGTCGAAATGATAACAAATATGAGAAACTAAACTCCTTCAATTTAGGGGTAATGAAGCTCTCTTAATCATGTAGATTCAACATTTTGATAACTTGTGATCTCCTTTTGTGCTTAATGATAATATTTGATGTGGTTTAATTTTGTTGTTCTAGCTTTGAATTTGATAGTCTATATTGTTGACACCAAATATGATATGCTTAAACAAATATAAACACAAATTACCTCTTCATCGTATGATGCTGGTAATGAAGTGGATTTTAAAATCAAAATTTGATGGTCTATATTACTAATCAATAATAAATAGATCATGCTTAGAATAGATTTTATATTCAAGTTCATTGTTAATTACCATGAGAGTTAGCAAGTGGTTTAGTTGGTATGTTAAAGTTTGATGGTTTAGTTGGGATAATTAATAGCACAAATAGGCCGTATTTGTGATAAACATATCAACTAAATTCACTAATGACCAAAAGAAAGATCATAATTTCATTTTATGGATTTATGTGATCATGAGAAAGACATTACCTCTAAATTGACTTATACTCTCGTATTTTTATCCACTTTCTTTTGTTAGTTTTCTATATTTTTAGCTTAAAACAATTTCAAACTCTTTTTTAATTTGATCGAACAGAATTTTAAATCAATACAATCCCCTGCTGATCAACCTGTATGCGCCACGTGCTAGAATTATTCGCCATGAGCTTGCGGTTAATTTTTAATTTAAATTTTTCGGCTATTTTCTAATTCGATAGAGAATTGATCGTCAAATAAGTTTTTGGCGTCGTTGCTATGGAATTAATTTGATTTTATTTTCTATTCTTCAAATTATTTTTATTTGATTTTATTGTGTTTTTGTTTTGTATGTTAAATTGCATTTTTTTTTTAAAAGAGTTTTTGTGTATGTTGTGTGATTTGATTTGTGTGTTTGTTTTTGTTCTATTTGAATTTTCATTTGCATTTCTATTTTATTTTTTAAAATATATACACAAGGTCATTTCAAAAAAGAAAAAACATTTCCATTTCATTTTTTTGACATTATAATTTTCTATTTTACATCCATCACAATATGTAGTTACATAGCATTTCATCACAATTTATGTGCACTGTGCATATCTTCACTGTACACAAATCTACATTTATCTGACAAACATCCATCTTCTACCATACTGCTGCCGTCCCTTCCCTCCGCACATTCTCCTTCCTACAGATAAGCAACTACCTGCCACCTGCTTATACAACAACCATCAACCCCCACAGTTCATAACTTCTGTCAACCACTCAACTTCACTAGTAACATTACCATCCACCTCTGCAATACTATGTTGCAGCCTCTTCCCACTGTCCCTCCTCAACCACAGACATACACCGTGCTCCTATTCTCACAACCTCTGACCTCCTATTTCTCACAACCAAGCACTGCATTTCTCACAACCTCTGACCTCCTATTCTACCACACTACTGCTCCACTTCAATGACCTCACTGAACCATCACTGACCTCACTGTATACATATCATCCCTTTGACCTCACTGAACACTGCAAAAACATCTGCAAACTGCCATCCCCTTGCCTCTCATTTCCCATACAACACATCTTCCCCTTCTCTAAAACATCTGCAACCAACTTGCAATGCAAACTCTCTTTACACCGCTGATGTCTGCCATTACCCCTCCTCACGACTATGTCACATCCCCATAGTTCTAAAAACCACTTCTACAACCTTCAAAACCACTTCTAAACCATATTGCCACTATTTCACTCCATCCACTTCTTCACACATCCCCTTTACACCATTAACCAAAACTGTTGCATCACTTAGCATTGCCTCCACCTTCAACATCCCATGTCACAGCATATATTGCCAGCTGTCACATATAAGATCACCACATACTCTTCACTGCAAAACACTCCTCCTTCCCACAGTGCTGCTACCATCTCAACAGCACTGCTACATTTCTACATTTCCACTGTTTCTTCCCTCTATCATCACTCACTTAACACCAGTGGTGGCCACTTGGCCACAGCAACTCCTGAAGTCCACCATCCTCATCACACTGCTCACCACCTAACACCCAGTTCATCACCATTCTACTACAAACAACACACCAACAACATTCTTTCCTATCGCAACACTCATCTCACACGACAGAGCCGCTTCAACAATAGCCATAACATTTATCATACTTCATATACATACATCCCCACATTCAATCTTTACTAACCTCCATCAACATCACAAACTATTGCAACACGGTCATAAACTGCCACCAGTTCTGTCCCTCCTCAGCCATCAACTTCATCAGTCAACTTCCATCACCGAGTGTACCCAATCACCTTCCACTGCTCCATATATACGTACTTCTGCTCCATGCATATCATACATACTGCCATATCATATCATATCGTATCATATCATACATAACCTATAATTTCCTACCGCCCTACTCAAAAACTATCACCATCACAGGCTATCAATCATTGCATCACCATTACTGCCTTTCATACAAACAAGTGCAACCACCATAGCTGCTGCAAGGCACAACAAACAAACCTACTTCATTCCATCAAAACTTCCTTACTGCTGCACCTAACTGCTCACTGACATTCACCTTACTGCTCATCAAACAACCCATACTACATTCATCTAACTGCTCACTGACATTCATCTATGCACAAACATACATTCCACAATTGCTGAGCCTCCACTGTCACAATAGACTCCATCTGTTGACCTTTGATCAACATAACCCCACAACAGCCATCACTTCACTAGACCAAACATTGCTTTACCCCACAACATCATTCATACAGCCACTTGACAGCAACTAACCACCTTGCTCTTCTCTACAAACATACACTATCACCCCATCAACGCCTGATTCTTCCATTGCCTTACAACCACTGCATCACCAACAGTCATAACAATTACCACGCCGTCTGACACCAAAAAGCATTCTCAGTCAACCACACCACTAACACTTGCACATCTTCATTGTTGCTGCTAAACCAATCTCCGATCACCCAATCTTCAACAAACCCGTACTTGAAACGCGACCCTATCTACTACTGCGTTTTTCAATCCAGATTTGCCAATTTGCCAAGTCGCCAATTCAACCACTTCGAGCACTACAAACCAACTTGAACAACCTCGCGCAACCCAAATCGAGCCACGAAATTGTCTCGACCTGAAATTGCCTCACTCGAAATTATCCTCAATCTCCTCCATCACCGAACCATCTCTGTCACAATCGCGAGCACCAATATGAATCGAATTGCCAAAAGGAAGTATCTAATTTGCGATTTGTGAAGAATTATATGATTTGCAAGTTCAATTTTGTATATGAAAAAAAATTTCCTTCGAGTGAGAAGATTATCTTAGTGGGAATGAATGAGAAGCTTTTGGTTTTAGGAATTAATTTTTTGTTTTGTTGTGTTTTTTTTCTTTTCACTGCCTTGGGTATTAAAGGATTGGTTAGGGTGTTAACTCTGTCTTGTTTTGGCTTTAGGAAGTTAATTTTACCAATTGTACCTCTTTGTATTTAAAAACAATTCAATTTATTTTGTGTTGTTTTCATTTTCAATTTATTTTGTTTTTAAGTTCCGTCCTTATAGATTAAAAAAACAATTATATATACATTTTTTTTTAGTTCAGGTAGCCAAAGCAGAAAATCGAGAGGAATTGCTTACTATGCTTTGCTTGTCAAAAATAAATTACTTGCTTGCTTATGAAAAAAATTGCCGCTTTAAAATAAATTGCTAATTATTCTGTACGGTCTGGTATCGTGCTCTTATATCCAGTTTTTATTTAAATTGCATTGTTGGTTACTTGCATTTTATACAAAAAATTTCAAAAACAAAAACAAAAACAAAATCAAATTTGACTCGTAGTTGCATTATTAATACACATTTAATTTTAGTTTTGCGTTTCATCTTAGAACTTGACTAATAATAACAGTTAGACTTCAAACTTAAGGGTGTAACGAGCTCACTTAAGGCATAAATGTATATTGATAAGTTGTCTTCTTTCGACAATTTATCTTCTTTTTGTCTAGACCATGGTAAAGCAATAACCATTTATAAATATTACGGTGATTCGTAAATATTATAATGGTTGTTTCTTCGAAGGCACTTAAACCTTCAGTTGCATTCCTACTGTGATGTATGATGCATCGATAAATCTTGTCTGTTACCTGGCTGAGAACAATCTTGTTGATTTAAGACAAAGTGTGATTATACAATTTTGGGTTAGTGCTACGTAGGATAGAAAATTGTAATTAAGTCTTCGCATTCATTTAGTTGCATTAGTTCATGCATATTTAAAAAAAATTCATAATCCAAAACTATAAAAAATTGTAATTTTTTCTTAGTTTTTCAAAAAATTTCCTTTGAAAATTTTCAACCAAAACCAAACAAAATAAAAAAAAAACTAAGTTAGTTTTTTTTTATTAAAAAACAAAAAAAACATGTAATCTTTTAAAAAACAAAGAATTCTTTTTGAAAATCCAAAAAAGAAAAACAAAAATTAATTTTCCCTTTAGAAAAATAAATTCCTTTAGGTAAATACTTCTCCTTTAAAAAAAAGACATTCTTGAGAATGTTGGAATTTCCCTATTCGTCAGAATTTTAGAATAGTTGTAAAAATCTATATAATCCATATAATTTGACACCAAATTCGTATGGATATTTTAATGACAACTATTGTACAAACAATTCGAATTTTGAATCATAAAATTTTCATAATGACGGTCAACCCTCAACTCGTGAAAATAAAAACGATTTGGTCTTTACTTTAGCAACAAAATCAAATGATAAATAATTTGAGTAATTTGTACTATAACTCAATTCATGAATTTCAATATAATCAAAATTTGAATTCACTTCAAAATTCAAAATATTTGGATTATAACCCATGCCAATTCAATTTCGAACTCCAAAACGAATTTCAAAATCAAAAAAAAGTGTGAATCACTATTTAAATGATTTTGGCAATGAGATTAATCTTGATTATGGTGGAATGGATAATTTTTGTTCTCAACAAGTTCAGATCAAAAATTCTCAAATTAATAATTATAAATTTGATTTTATTACATATAGACGTCATAAAGATCATATGGATTTGTTGTTTGAAACATATATAAAACAATGTGAGAAATTAAATCAAATCCCAATGTGTGACGAGTCAAATAATAATCTATCTTTTACCAAAATTGACGATTTTTAAATAAAAAATTTTGAAATTGAAAATGATATTCTTAATGAAGTTGTTGAAAAGGCGGCATTTGAGTTGGATGTCAATTCTTTTGAGGGTGAGAAACTCGATTTAAAATTCGATCTTCCTTTTTTCATATTTTGAAAAATTCAGTGCAACAACTTTGGATTTTGAACTTGACATATGCAATAAAGTTGTGAATAATTCAACAAAGGAAGACGAATTTGTGAACACATTTTCTTTGGACTTTTCGAAGACGATTTGTTGAATTTCCAAAGGGGAAGATTTAAATCACCATTTTGATTTTAAAATCAATAATTCCGAAGAAGTTTTCAATGATATGTTTAAATTTCAATTTGGTGAAAATAAACTTGAATTTCAACCAACTGATTTATCAACCCCGAAAATCATCAAAAATAAAACAACTCTCATGATTTTTAATAAAACAACTTTCGTTTTTCCAAATCAATATTCCACTTTGAAATCTTTTATGGTTTGGTTTTCTGTGCTTAAGCCAAATCTCTCATACTTGACGAGACAAATGAAATGGTTTTTGAAAGACCGTTTCAATTACTCTTTAACTATATATTTTCTGATGACATGTAAATAATAACCGTTTCATTTTCATGTAAATATAGGTCATATATTTAATTTTATTTTATTTTCCTTCTTTTACTTGGGATGGCAGTGGGGATACAGTCAAAGAGTCTCGTCTGCATTTTTAATTTTTCATGGTTTACTTTGTTTTTTGCATTTTCCTTCCAAAACTCAAAAATTTAAAAATAAACAAGAAAATCAAAAAAACCATTTCTTTAGCATTTTGATTTATTTTTAGAGAAAAACTGTAAGATAAATATTAGTTTTGGTTATTAAATTGAAATTTTTGAAAATTTATTTGTCCTAATAAAAATAAAAATAAAGTTTGATTACAAGTAACTATGGTTTAACTAGTATATAGGAAGATTTATGGTGATGATTATGAAGTATATCCTAATTGAAAATCTTTATTTAAAAAAGTGGTGGATTTAAAGAAAAGGATATAACATTTTCTATCTTCTAAATTAAATGGTGCTAAGATAATTTTGCAAAATCCTCTATTCAAAAAACAAAAAATATATATAACAAAATTTTTTTTTGTATATATGTATATATTTTATTAACACCTAGAGTCATGTGTTCACATACAAATGTGTACACTCGCCATGCTTTGTACCCTTCTCACGTAAGCCAGGAAGGCAGTACATGATCGATATATCTAGCCTCAATTTATCTGAGTTAGGTATGTGTATATAAAAATTATTTTATTAATAATGCCTACAGTCGATAGATATACACACTCGTGTGTTCACACCACGCTCTGTATTCCCCTCACGTAAGCCCGAAAGGCAGTGGATGGGTAATATATCTTGCCTTAGTTTTCTGAGTGAGGCATATGTAAGTACTGTTGATATCAATAAATTTTTCAAAAATAGAGAGAGTAAGCAATTGAAATCCGAGCACTATTTCACTTATTTGATTCGATTTATTATTCAAAAGAAATGAAATATCACTTTAATAAACTTTGAAAATCAACTAAGGATCCATTTCATAGTTGCACTATGTTATCAACCGAAACAACTAGCCAAACTAGAGTCTATTTGTTATGATAACTTAGTGTATATTGGAAATTTTGATAAGTAAAATGACTAAAAATTCATGATGATGACCAAAACTTATATTTAACTTACTCGTGTTGATTTAAAAGTAAATCTTTCATTTGTAAATATTTTCCAAACTTGCATTCATCTTTTTATAAATAAGCCTTGCATTTTTCATGTTGCATTTAGATTTTGTAGGTAGTATCTGCTGAAAACCCTCACGAGACATTACTCATCCTATTAGGAACACCTAGAGGTTTAGCGGCTTGTTGCTATGCTCAATGCAATCGCTCTCCCTACAAAAACGGATTTGTCTTAGTTTTACTTATTCGAGGATGAATAAAAAGATAACTGTGGGAGTATTTGATGTGCATATAAGTATGCATATTTTTACTTCCATATTTAATCTCATTTAATTTAATAAATGAGCATATATGGTATTTTAACATGTTTAAACCAATATTTTAATTATTTTCAAATCATCATTCATCTTCATTTAGGGAAAAAATGGTCATTTTTATGTGTGAATTAATTTGAGAAAATTTACTAGGATATTTTAATGTTGTTTTATAGGAATTTTGGTGAATTTTGGAAGAGGCTTCATGAAGATATGCATATACAAGAGTTAGGAAACAAAATGGAGATGGAAATAAATCATTTCATGAATTATGGAGGACCCATCCAACCCATTTACCATAATGTACAATTAGGAGTTAATGCACATGCTAAATGGCCGTTAAAGTTACATGCATGCTTAATCATGGATTGATTAGAGACTAATGATAACTTCGTGGCCACACTCCATAGAGGGGTATTTTGGATAGTCCCCAAACATATGATTAGGGTTTCAAAACATGCATAAATACCCCATATGTTCATGTAATTAAGCTTTTAGCCCCCTCTTTAGTTAGTTTAGTTTTAGGCTAAAAAATAAATATAAACTATTTTCTTCTATTTCATGGCTACTTAGCCATTTTCTTCTGTGTAATATATTTTTATGCAATGTTAATTCATGCATTTTTTATTTACATGCTCTTTTCCACTCATATTAGCAGTTAGTTTTATTTTATGAAAGTAGATTAGCTCCTATTTTATTTTAATTTTCTCCCTTTTTGCTCTTATTTTTGTTTCAATGTTGAACTCTACATTTGTTGAAATGATAACAAATATGAGAAGTTAAACCCTTCATTTAGGGTTAATGAAGCTCTCTTAATCATGTAGATTCAACATTTTGATAACTTGTGATCTCCTTTTGTGCTTAATGACAATATTTGATGTGGTTTAATTTTGTTTTTTAGCTTTAAATTTGATAGCCTATGTTGTTGACACTAATAGGCTATGCTTAAGAAACAAACACAAACACAAATTAACTATTCATCTACATACGATGTTGGTAATGAAGTGAATTTTAAAATCAAAATTTGATGGTCTGTATTACTAATCAATAGTAAATAGATCATGCTTAGAATAGATTTTATTTTCAAGTTCATTATCAATTATCATGAGAGACCGCAAGTGGTTTAGTGGGTATGTTAAAGTTTGATGGTTTATGGTGGACTAATTAATAGCAGAAATAGGCCATACTTATTATAAACATATAAACTAAATTCATTAACGACAAAAAGAGAGATCATAATGTTATTTTGTTGATTTATATGATCATGAGAAGGACATTGCCTCTAAATTGCATTCTATTCTCATTTTTTACTCACTTTCTTTTGTTAGTTTTCTACATTTTTAGCTTAAAACAATTTCAAACTCTTAGTCAAATTTGATTGAATAAAATTTTAAATCAATACAGTTCCCTTCAGATCGATCCGTGCTCGCCACATACTAGAACTGTATGTCATGCGTTTGCGGTTAATTTTTAATTTAAAATTTTCAACTATTTTCTAATCCGATAGGGAATTGGTCGTCTGTAACGACCCGTAAATTTTCGATAATTAAAATTTGTTAATTTAGTAAGTTTAATGATTTAACATTTGGATAAATAAAAAAAATTGTGAGATATTAGTGAAATAATGAACAGAATGAAATGTAGCGATGTTAATATAAGTTAATTATTGACAAGTTTAATGGAATTCCAATTAATTGAAGTGATGGAAAGGTTATACTTGGTTATAAATTGAATATAAGGAAACAAATGTGAATATTAAATCAATTAATGAAGTAATATATAATTAATGGAAATGAATAAAAATCAGTGTTAGGTAAGTAATTATAACATTTGGATATAAATAATAAACTTATTAATGTGACTAAAAGTTAATGATGACAAACTATCATATGTTACCTATTTACTTAGTCTATTAAATTAAATTGGAAATCAATTATAATTAAATTAAATTAAATGTTACATTGATGTGAGTTAAAACAATAACTGCAAATTGTGAATGTAATAGAATGTATAGAAATATTAATTATATTCATAAGGAAATAATTGGCTTAATAAAAAGAATGAAATCAAGATAAATCCATTAATTGGGATTTTAAATTATAATTAATGTGTAAAATTGACAAAAATTCAATATAATTGAAATATAGTAGTTAGTACAAATAAAAGACGAAAATTGTAGCATATTAGTGAAATAAGATATCAATAAATATTAGCTATGTTATTAGATTAATAATTGATTGAAATAGAAAGATTGAAATCAAATTGAATCAATTTATTGGGATTAAATTATAATTAATTGGATTTAATTACAGTAGAAACTGAACACTATAATTTATTCAATAACCAACACTGAATTGTTATATAAACTTGTATTAAGTCATTGTAAGTGTCTAAGTGATTTAAGTGATGAAATTTGTTAACGATCAAATTTGAATGAAAAGGTGATTTAATTAATTATTAATTTATTTAATTAACGTGAAAATAGTCATTTTGGCCAGTGACTCGTATTTCGACAAAACAAGTTTCATCGGATCCGTAACGGTGAATTATTGTAGGATTTCAAGTTTCATAGTAATCGGACTTGTCAATCAATCTTACGGATTCGAAACGCCTAGAAATCAATTCAGTTGAAATTGATTGAAATAAGCTGATTTTAAGCTAACTTCTTCGTATGATGGAATTAGGGTTTGAAACCTGTCCCATTGAGTTTAAAACTATCAAAAACATCTATTTTGATATATGAGATTACACATTTTCATTTCGGAGACAGAATGGGCTTTTCAGGTCGTTTATCGTTCAACTTTCAAATCGATCGTGTCCATTCATTTTATTTCTGATCTGCCTATAAATAACCTAATATAAACCCTTATAGTTTTTCTATTTTCTAATTTCTATACTTACAATTCTCTGTGGCTTCTCCATCCAATGGCAAGAAAAAAATTCCAAATCTCAAACCCTCAAATTCAATTTCAAAACCAAATCCAAAATTCACACTCCCCAAACTATATCATATTGTATATTGATTTGAAGCTCTCAACAAGCACAAGTCAATTGTGCAGTTATTTTTTTTAATTGGAGTTTCTGTGTGGCCAGAAATGGGAGAATTTGTTTCGGCCGTTCGTATGTGAAGGTGTGGGTTAATGGTGGATCTTCGATTTTGTTGCGATCGGGTGGTACTAGAGTGTAGAGGGTGTCGAGGGACTTCGATCTATATGGTTGGTTCATGCTAGAGGGGTCGAAAACTGCTGCGATGGGCGTTTTAAGGCAGCGGAGGTGGAGCTGCGCCTGGTGAAGCGTGGCAGCGCGCGTGGGACTGGTGAAGTCGGCTTGAGGTGTAGAAACGGAAGGCGTTGCCTGATTGACGTGGATGAAGCTCTGATGGCCGGCATTTTGGTTGGAAGGGTGGCAGCTGCATTCATGCTCAAATGGAGATAGCAGGCTAGAGTTTCTGTGTGCAAAGGTAACGTGGCGATTGACATTATTTTTATATTATTTAAATTAATTCAAGCTTTAAAATCTTCTAACTCGTATAACTTTCACATACGAGGTCTGATTCATGCACGTTTGTTTCGCTAGGATCGCATTGAAATTTCGGACATTTTGACGCTGCTTTGGACGAATTCTGAGATTGTTTGAATTTTGACCACAAATTGGATTTTAATTCAATTTGAAATCGAACGTGGGTGTTTTAACCCACTCATAACTTGTAACGACCCTTAAATTTTAGTAATTTTATTTATTTAATTAATTTAATTTTTGTGAAATTTTAAATAATTGAATTTTGAAATAAAAATTTATTATTTGGAATACGTCTAATTTAACATAGTAATTGGTAAAATTTCAATTAATAATATGAAAGTTTATTTCCTTGTGTAATTCTATTTGAATTTATATCAGTTAATAATTGATGATAATAAAATATTTTCAAACCTGAATATTTTTATACAATAAATTTATAAAGCATCTTCTGAGTGAGACATCATATTTCGTTTCTCAAAATTTTGAATGCTATTGCACCGTTTATCTTATTTTCGACAAAATAGTAATATTTTCGATACCGAATATTGACTTTTGATTTGATGGTCGTACCATTGATATATATATCATTTTGATCGTCTCGTCGTGATGATCTCTATGGTATATTCAATTGTCAATTTCAATGTTGGGTGCACGGTGGAATCTGTGAAACGATTTAATCGTACTGGTATCCAATCTCAACCTTTTGGGCTTCTCCTCCTTTCATCTATCTAACTGTTGAAACAAAATGTGAGTAGCTATTATATTTTTTCTGAAATTCAACGTAGCTGCTTTTTGGTATTCTCACTTTATTAAATTATACGTCGGTTCACATTATTTTCTAGTCCCTTTCCTTTCCTCTTCTGTTCTCTCTGCAGTTTGCTTCTAAAAGAAAATAATATTTATACAATCCAAAGTTGTTATCATTATTATTGAAACCTTACCTGCTCTTTCCTCTTCCATTTACCTGAGATCCACTAAGTTTCTTTAGCACAAAAATATATATACAATTTTCATACAATCAAACGTGCATGTAATTGTGAGTTGTACATCCTCCCCTCTCATTCATTTTGCTCCGACACAGCCTTTCCCCGTCTGACAACCCACGCCGGTCTCCAAACATCGACCGTCCATTCTTATCCTCTTCCACCGTCAACCGCCCATGTCTAAGGCTGAGCACCTATTCCTCCAAGCCCAAAGCTCCTCCCCACCTCCTCAACTGCCGAGCCTCATCGAACCCGAGCTCACCTCTGGCCATCTCATGTTTGGGTTAGTACTATGTTTATATAAATTATATATGCTACTAAGTTATTTTATGTTATATTATATAAGCTGTATGATCTATGTGTTTGAATATATATATATACCCACAGGACAGTTGTATATATATATATATATATATATTAGTTTTGCATACGTCTAGTATATACATTTATATATATTGATATTTGATATATGCTCAGCTTATAACCTTTTTTTAAGTAAGTATATATGTGTTTACGTGATTTGATTTAAGTATATATATTTATATAACAATTCATATATATATATATATATATATTGTATATTTAGTTATAAGAAATCAATGTTATATTTCAATTTATGTACATTATTTTATAAAGTTGTACATTATATTGTTTTGTTTGTTTTATATATAGTATGTAAGTTTATATATATTTTAAACTGTTATATATGAGTTAAAAATATATAAGTTATATATTCTGTTTATATTACGCAGTTATATATATGTGTTTATATTTCGAAGTAAGTTTGCATAACATGTAATTTACAAATTGGTTTTGTTTTTTATATGAAGTATATGTATATTATAAGAACTATCACATGTATATGCATATCTTATAAATTGTTGGTTGGATCTTGATTACAATATGTATATGTGTTTTTGGTTTTTGTATATAAGTTTGTATTACCCAGTTTGTACTTTATATATATAAGCGGTTGTTGTAAAGTATGAGCTTTTTTTCTTCTGTTCTATAATATAGATTTATGCAAGTTACAATATACGTCAGTTTATATGTTATAATAATATTGGTGTAAAACATATATGTATAAGTTAGTATCGATTTTAAATTATATACGTATATATGTTTTGGATTTTGGAGCATATAGGTATATACGTTTATTATTGACTTTTAAAATATACGTATATGTTTTGAATTTTAAAATTTTAATATTGACTTTTTTTATAGGTATATACATTTTGATTTAAAATATAGGTGAACCAAGTAATGACATTGTAATATAATACATATAGATTTTCCATTGATAGATCTGAATTAAATATTGATATTAATAGATATAAAGAAATGGTTTTGACATGTGTTTTAATTTAAAACAATAATTTTGAAATAAATATATATTTCAAATTTACTATGTGTTTGAATATAGAATATATAGTTATATGAATTCACTTATACCATTATCTCCATCGATCTAGTTCTGATTTAATTTCGTCTATTACTATTTATCAGCTTGTCCGTCGAACTCAAGTCCATAGTGCTTTGCTTCGAAATTCGTGCTTAGTTCCGTTATTTATTATATTGTATACTCTCTCTAGCCTCGAAAGTCGAGCAATCACTCACGATTTAACGTTCTTATATTTATTAAATTTGATTTCAATTGAAATGACAATTGAAATATGCTGTTGTTAGTTATTTACATTACTAAAAATATGCTATTATTTGTATCTATTCACCTGTGACATCTGACACCATTATCAGTTATTTATATTGATGATATGCGCCTGTTATATTATTATTATATCTGTTATCACTTTGCAAGTTCCCTGTTAGTATAGAATTCACTATGGGTTGAAATGGTACATACCCGAACGATCTGTAAAATAGGAGAAATCATTATGGGTTGAAACAATAAACCCAAGCGATTTTCATTGAATTTAATTTAGGATCGCGGGTTGAAATGATATATATCCGTATGTATTTAAATTACGGATTGAAATGATAAATATCTGTATCACTTGATATGAGAAAGAAAATTATATACACACCGTTGGTCAATGTATATATATATATATATTTTGAAATGATTTCCAAGGTTTTGAAATTGAATTTATTTAAGAATTATACTCAAATAAGTTTGATTTGAAATTTATTAAATTTGGGATTTAAAGGTATGATTTTATAACTTGATTTTTACTAAAAGTGATTTAAATGAATATTTCAAATTTACATAAATTGAAATGGTATATTTAGTTTTATTTAAATTTGAAATTTGAAGTTTTACTTAAATGTTATTTGAATAATTAAGTAAATATTTCAAAATAAATAATAGTAAGGTGAATTTGATATATATGGAATTATCAATCAGTTTTAAAATGTCTGAATATTTAAAGCTTTGAAAATATTGAAATTGAAATGGTTTATTTTGTGGTTAAAAATCTGTATTTGAAATCGATATAATTTGAAAAGGTTTATTGAGAAATTGAAGTAAAGTGAAATTGATGATTTGAGATTTGATTAAATTTGAATTGATTTGGAATCGATTTGTGAAATTTGAGGAAACTATTTTATTATATAAAGTATTTTCAAATTATATTTAAACTATTTTATATTTTACTTTAAAAATTATTTTAATATAAACTATTTTGACATAAATCATTTTTTAATATAAATTATTTTTAATATAAACTATTTTAATATACTAACTATTTTAATATAAACTATTTTAACTTATAATTCTTTTATATAAACTATTTTACTTTATAAACTACTTTATTATATATACTATTTTAATATCTAAACTATTTAAGTGGTGGAAGTTATGTTTTCAAAGTTATAAATTTCAAGTGTTTGGTTTCGAAAGTGTTATAACTTTGAAAGTGCTATGATTTCGGAAATGGACATATTTGAAGTGGAAATGATATCGTATTTGGTTTTGAAATGGAAATGATATCGTATTGATATGGTTTTGAAATGGCAATGATATTTTGGTTTTGAAGTATAAACTATTTTGAAATGACTGTGGTGTTATATAACGATTAGTTATTAAAGAGACCGAGATCAGATATTGTCATACTCTCTGCCAATACCGAAAACCACTTTAACAACTGTGTACGTGGTGGAGATTCCAAAATGAAGTAGGATGGTGGCGATGTCCTATTAAGTATATACGTAGGCCCGACTCCCGTGAGTTGGCATAAGGTGGCTAAAAAGGAGCGATTCTCGGGCCAAGTGAAGCCATTCCTCCGATCGGACACATTCCTTCGATACTATACTATGACTTTGTAATTGATTTGGTGGCCACGCTTGATTTTTTTTATTGGGAATGTGTTCTGAGGTAGGTGGTAGTGGATGCTATGCGTTACTACCAGCCCAGATGCGTAATTGGTACATCTACCCTGGCATTGCCTAGTTGTGCTGTGTCACCTACCTTAGCCTGCCTTCTACGAGTTTGATTTGTGTCGTACCTCTGGAGTTTCCTCTGGTGGCCTCCCGAACTAGACGTATTATGGTACTGTATAGACTATTGGCACTATAAAATGTGTTATGATGGAAAATGTAAAGCCTTAATGCAATTTTTATAGTTTACTTTACTTTAGACATTATTATAATAGCGTGTATTACTATACAGTAGATAGTTTAACAGATCCTTAGCGGATGGTTATCCCAAACATCCTTTGAGTTACTTGTATTTCAGTTGATATTTCACTTGAGTTGGATTTATTGATATAAGAATGTTAATATTGACTCGAGTGTTTTATATTTTGCTTTACGCTTGGGTCAGACTGAGTGATACAGCTTTTGAGACTCACCTTTGGAGTTGGAGCTCCGTTTGGAGATCCATCTCCATGTTTGCAGCTTGCAATTATTCAGTTGAGTCCTGTGATGTATCTGATCTTGTATCAAAGACTCCTGTTGTATCTTATTTAACTCTGTTATATATATAGTAGCTTCATGAACTACTATTCTTTTGTTTTAGCTGCATATTGTATATTATTCTGTGTCTGTGATTATGTGATTTATTTATTTACTGTATGCTGAGTTTTGCCAAATATAAATTAACAACATGGTATTTTGAGCAATTCAAATCCGACATATGTGTCTGCTTATGCACTTGGAGGATGCAGCATGATAGGGGGTTCTCGCATTTGGTTTGGTAGCGAGCGGATGACTCTTACTCCTACTTGTCCCTGCGGGGGTTGGTGCAGTCGAGAGGCTGGCCGTAAAAGCAGAACACATGTACTAATGTATGATACGGTGAGCGTTACCCCACTGACAGGTGGTCTGTTACATGTGGTATCAGAGCTTTGGTTTTTGGCAAAATTTAGCATATAAAGTAAATTTAATTATGGAATCACTTTCATTCGAGCTTGAATTTCTTCCTCTTTAATTCGGATTTCCTTCGGATTTTGGAACGTTCCCTTGGTTCCAAAAATCCATTCTTGTCTTTTCCCTATTCGTGTCCTTCTTGATTCTGGAGTATCCCAAAGCTTTACTGAATGATTTGTAAAGGTGTGAAACTCCTTTACAACAAGCATTGATTCACCGGAGATTTCTATATCCTTGGTTTAGATGCTGCATCTCTTGCTCTGTCGAATTCTATCTCTGGGGATCGAATGTCGATTTGCCTCATAATTTTGCATCGATCATATTCTTGAAGTCACGGTTGACCTGGTTAAGGCCGCCCGCGATTATATAAGCCTATCCGCCTTTTCTCTTTGCAATTTAATTGTCTTATCCTCTTTTCCAACCTATCCTCTGGTTAGAATTTTCTTTGATTAGTATTTAAACCCTATCTTTTTTTGAAATCCATCCTTGAATTATCGAGCGAGGGACTGTATTTGTATGAATATAAAAATGTTCTGTATATGTGTTGTTTGAGTTGCTGATGTTGATTTGGAGTTTCGATCGATTCGTCTGGTCAGCGCTATTGATAGGAATTCCAAAACACTTGAACAGAGAAAACTGATACAATATTATTTTAAATTTGGCAAATGGAAAAAAAAATTGTATGATTATACTATATATAAGCACAAATTTTTCTGAAATTAAATTGTTAAATGAATTGGTTGTTTGAAATGATAATATTTGATTTTTATTTATTTCTTTGTAAATCATTGACTATTGTCGCATTATAAATAATTGAAAAAAAAATATGGTTTATAAATTTATTTAGAATTTGAAATAAATTTAAATTGAGAATTTGCGAATTTAATTTTTGGTGATTTCAAACTTTTGTTTTAATTCTAAAATGAATATTATTTAAAAGTATTTTGGATAGAAATCGTTTCCAAAGAATTTTGAAAGTTTTAAATTTGCGCTCTTTTCATTGGTCGTTGGAAAATAATTTTGGCGATGGTAGCCGCATCATCGACATTCGTTTTCGAGTTTTAGAGTAGAGAGATCAATCTGCAGCTTTGCTGCACTTTTGTTTTGGAAAATGAAGTTGATTTGAATTTCTGAAGTTGGATTATATATATATATAGGTATATGATTACAAATTTGATTTGATATATATAGTGTGTGTATATATAGTATGTATATATATATATATATCTAAATGGTTTGAAGTGAATTGGAAATTTAACTCTTAAATTCTTGAATAAATATGTAAACTTGAAATAATTGAATTAGGAAATTTCTTGTATAATACTCAATTACATCCCAATACAACTTATCTAAATTATTCAGAAGTTGAATATGTAATTTGATGATATGCAATATAAAATATTTTATAAATAAATTTGAGTGGTTATAATAATTGTTGTACACTTAAAATTTAATCATAAAGTGTTAATAGAGATAAATAGAATAATAAGTTGAATGAATAGTAAATGAGACAAATTAAATAAAATTCAGATTGAAAGAAATCTTTTTGTATCAAATATTTATAAAATTTAATCAACTTAATGAAATACCTTGAATTTAAAATAAATTGTTGAGTAGTAATTAATTAAAATTGAAATTTTGTTTTATTTTGTTTTTCAATCTACTTTCCTTTCTGGTTATTTTCATTCTCCTAACTCCTTTCTTTTCGGGGACGAAAAGTTTTTAGTGGAGGAGAGTGTAATGACCCTTAAATTTTAGTAGTTTTATTTATTTAATTTAATTTTTGTGAAATTTTAAATAATTAAATTTTGAAATAAAAATTTAATATTTGGAATACGTCTAATTTAACATAGTAAATGGTAAATTTTCAATTAAGAACGTGGAAGTTTATTTTCTTGTGTAATTCTATTTAAATTTATATCAGTTAATAATTGATAATAATGAAATATTTTCCAAACCTGAATATTTTTATACAATAAATTTGTAAAGCATCTTCTGAGTGAGACATCATATTTCGTTTCTCAAAATTTTGAATGTTATTGCACCGTTTATCTTATTTTCGACAAAATAGCAGCATTTTCGGTACCAAATATCGACTTTTGATTTGATGGTCATACCATCGACATCTGTATACCATTTTGACCGTGTCGTCATGCTGATCTCTATGTTATATTCAATTGTCAATTTCAATGTCCGGTGCACGGTGGAATCTGTGAAACGATTTAACTGTACCGGTATCCAATCTCAACCTTTTGGGCTTCTCCTCCTTTCATATATCTAACAGCTGAAACAAACGGTCATTAGCCATTATATTTTTTCTAAAATTCAACGTAGTTTCTTTTTGGTATTCTCACTTTATTAAATTATACGTTGGTTCACGTTATTTTCTAGTCTCTTTCCTTTCCTCTTCTATTCTCTCTGCAGTTTGCTTCTGAAAGAAAATAATATTTATACAATCCAAAGTTGTTATCATTATTGCAACCTTACCTGCTCTTTCCTCTTCCATTTGCCTGAGATCCACTTATTTCTTCCGCACAAACAAAAAAAATGTGTGTGTGTATATACACAATTGTCATACAATAAAACGTGCATGCAATCGTGAGTTGTACATCCTCACCTCCTATTCATTTCGCTCCGACACAGCCTTTCCCCGTCTGACAACCCACACCGGCCTCCAAACATCGACCGTCCCTTCTTAGCCGCTTCCACCATCAACCACCCATGTCTAAGGTCGAGCATCTATGCCTCCAAGCCCAAAGCTCCTCCCCTCCTCCTCAACATCCGAGCCTCATCAAACCCGAGCTCGCCTCTGGCCATCTCTTGTTTGGGTTAGTACTGTGTTTATATAAATTATATATGCTACTAAGTTATTTTATGTTATATTGTATAAGCTGTATAATCTATGCGTTTAAATATATATATATATATATATATATATACATATACATACATACATACATACATATATATATATATATATATATATATTAGTTTTGTATAGGTCTAGTGTGTGTATATATATATATATTGATATTTAGTATATGCTCAGCTTATAACCTCTCTGTTTTAAGTAAGTATATATGTGTTTATGTGGTTTGGTTCAAGTATATATATTTATATAACAATTCATGTGTGTGTGTGTGTATTGTATATTTAGTTACAAGAAATCAATGTTATATTTTAGTTTATGTACATTATTTTATAGAATTGTATGTATATTATTTTGTTTGTTTTATATATAGTATGTTGGCTTATATATATTTTAAACTGTTATATATGAGTTAATATATATAAAAGTTATATATTCTGTTTATATTATACAGTTATATATATGTGTTTATATTTCGAATTAAGTTTACATGACTTGTAAATTATAAATTGGTTTTGTTGTTTATATGAAGTATATGTATATTATAAGATCTGTCACATGTATATGCATATCTTATAAATTGTTGGTTGGATCTTGAATACAATATGTATATGTGTTTTTGATTTTTGTATATGAGTTTGTATACCCAGTTTGTACTTTATATATATAAGCGGTTGTTGTAAAGTATGAGCTTTTTTTTCTTCTGTTCTATAATATAGATTTATGCAAGTTACAATATATGTCAATTTATATGTTATAATAATTTTGGTGTAAAACATATATGTATAAGTTAGCATCGATTTTATTATATATGTATATATGTTTTGGATTTTGGAGTATATAAGTATATACGTTTATTGTTGACTTTTAAAATATACATATATGTTTTGATTTTTAAAATTTTAATATTGACTTTTTTATAGGTATATACATTTTGATTTAAGATATAGGTGAACCAAGTAATGACATTGCAATATAATACATATAAATTTTCCATTGATAGATTTGAATTAAATATTGATACTAATAAAAATAAAGAAATGGTTTTGACATGTTTTTTAATTTAAAACAATAATTTTGAAATAAATATATATTTCAAATTTAATATGTGTTTGAATATAGAATATATAGTTATATGAATTCACTTGTACCATTATCTTCATCGATCCAGTACTGATTTAATTTCGTCTATTCCTATTTATCAGCTTGTCCGTCAAACTCGATTCCATCGTGCTTTCCTTCGAAATTCGTGTTTGGGTCCGTAACTCATTCTATTGTATACTCTCTCAAGCCTCTAAAGGCGATCAAATACTCGCGATTTACATTCTTATATTTATTAAATTTTATTTCAATTGAAATGACAATTGATGTGCTGCTGTTAGTTATTTACATTGCTATATATATGCTATTATTTGTATCTGTTCACCTGTGACATCTGACACCATTATCAGTTATTTATATTGATGATATGTGCCTGCTATATTATTATATCTGTTATCACCCTACAAGTTCCATGTCAGTATAGAATTCACTATAGGTTGAAATGATACATACTCGAACGATCTGTAGAATAGGAGAAAATCATTATGGGTTCAAATGATAAACCCAAACGATTTTCATTGAATTGAATTTGGGATTGCGGGTTGAAATATGATATATACCCGTATATATTTAAATTACGGATTGAAATGATAAATATCTGTATCACTTGACCATAGGATAGAAAATTATATACAGATACCGTTGGTCAATGTGTGTGTGTGTGTGTGTGTGTATATTGAAATGATTTCCAAGGTTTTGAAATTGAATTTATTTAAGAATTATACTAAAATAATTTTTGATTTGAAATTTATTAAATTTGAGATTTTAAAGGTATGATTTTATAACTTGATTTTTGACTAAAAGTGATTTAAATGAATTTTTCAAATTTACATAAATTGAAATGGTATATTTAGTTTTATTTAAATTTGAAGTTTGAAGTTTTATTTAAATGTTATTTGAATAATTATGTAAATATTTCAAAATAAATAATAGTAAGATGAATTTGATATATATATATACATATATATATATATATGGAATTATCAAATCTTGTTTTGAAATATTTGAATGTTTAAAGCTTTGAAAATATTGAAATTGAAATGGTTTATTTTGTGGTTAAAAATCTGTATTTGAAATCGATATAATTTGAAATTGTTTATTGAGAAACTGAAATAAATTGAGATTGATGATTTGAGATTTGATTAAATTTGAATTTTGGAATTCGAATTGATTTGGAATCGATTTGTGAAATTTGAGGAAACTATTTTATTAAAGTATTTTTAAATATATTTAAACTATTTTATATTTTACTTTATAAATTATTTTGATATAAATCATTTTTTAATATAAATTATTTTTAGTATAAACTATTTTAGTATACTAACTATTTTAATATAAACTATTTTAACTTATAATTCTTTTATATAAACTATTTTACTTTAAAACTATTTTATTATATATACTATTTTAATATCTAAACTGTTTAAGTGGTCGAAGTTATGTTTTCAAAGTTACGAATTTCAAGTGTTTGGTTTCGAAAGTGTTATAACTTTGAAAGTGGTATGATTTTGGAAATGATATATTTGAAATGGAAATGATATCGTATTTGGTTTTGAAATGGAAATGATATCGTATTGATATGGTTTTGAAATAGCAAAAATGACCGCGGTGTTATAATAACGATTGGTTGTTAAAGAGACTGGGATCGGATATTGTCATACTCTCTGCCAATACCAAAAACCACTTTAACAACTATGTATGCAGTGGAGATTCCAGATTGAAGTAAGATGGTGGAGATGTCCTATTAAGGTATATACGTGGACCCGACTCCTGTGAGTTGGCATAAGGTGGCTAAAACAGGAGCGATTCTCGGGCCAAGTGAGGTCATTCCTCCGATCGGATACATTCCTTTTATACTATGTTCTGACTTTGTGATTGATTTGGTGGCCACATTTGATTTTTTTGATTTGGTAGTGTGTTCCGAGGTGGGCGGTAGTGGCTACTATGCGTTACCACCAGCCCGGATATGTAATTGGAATATCTACCCTGACATTGCCTAGTTGTGCCGTGTCACTTACCCTAGCGTGCCTTCTACGAGTTTGATTTGTGTCATACCTATGGAGTATCCTCTGGTAGCCTCCTGATTCTGGAGGTATTACGGTACTGTATAGACTATTGGCACTACAAAATGTGTTATGGTGGAAAATGTAAAGCCTTAACGCTATTTTAATAGTTTGCTTTACTTTAGACATTATTATAATAGCATATATTACTACATAGTAGATAGTTTAATGGATCTTTAGAGGATGGTTATCCTAAACATCCTTTGTGTTACTTGTATTTAGTTGATATTTCACTTGAGTTGGATTTATTGATATAAGAATGATAATCCTAACTCGAGTGTTTTGTGTTTTGCTTTACGCTTGGGTCTGACTGAGTGATACAGCTTTTGAGACTCACCTTTGGAGTTGGAGCTTCTTTTGGAGATCCATCTCCATCTTTTCCGCTTGCAATTATTCGGTTGATTCTTATGATGTATTCTGATCTTGTATTTGACCATTGTATCATATTGTATCTTATTTAACTCTGTTATATATATATATATATATATATATATATAGTAGCTTCATGAACTACTATTCTTTTGTTTCCGCTGCATATTTTATATTACTCTGTGTATGTGACTCTGTGATTTATTTATTTACTGTATATGACGAGTTTTGCCAAATTAAAATTAACAATCTGGTATTTTGAGCAATTCAAATCCGGCATGTGTGGATGTGAATGGTTGAAAATACTAGGATGTTATACAACTACTAAATCCTCTTATGTTAGTTAAATTAAATTAATGATTTGATTTGAAATAAATTTATCGATGTTAGGTATGTTTAATTTGTCATTTTAGTTAAATTTGAATTTTCTTGCATTTAATTATGTTTAAATTTAACATTGAATTTTAGTTTGTCTAATTTAATACCGATATTGATTATCAGTTATCTATCAATGTTTACTGATTTATTTGGATGACGATTGTGACGTGTGTTTGAATAGTTGACATTGGATGACTGGATGTTGTAATTTATATTGTTATAATATTGCAAGTTCCCTATGGCTTGAAATGGTACATGCCCGAGTGATCTATAGATTAAGGAAAATCGTTATGGGTTGAAATGGTAGACTCGAGCGATTTTATGGATTTTATTAAATTCGGGATTGCGGTTTGAAATGATATGTAACCGTAAAAAAATTTAAATTGCAGATTAAAATGATAAATATCCGTATCACTTGACCCTATGGTGGAAAATTATATACGAACATCGGATTGGTTAAATTAAATAATTTTGAACCTTTGAAATTTTGAATGCAGTTAACTAGTATTTTGAAGAAGAAATTGATTTATATAAACTGAAGTATTTTCGATAATCCATGGGTTAATGCTGAAAAAGGAATTGATTTAATAAAATTGTTCAAAGGATTTAAATTGGAATTTCAAGGATGAAGTGTCGAATATAAATGAATTTAGTGGAATTGAGTTATTGAAATGTTTGGATATAACTTTGAAATCTATTTAAACTAATTTAAACTGTTTTAATTAAATAACCATTTTAATCAATTTTAAAACTATTTTAATTTATTTTAATCTATTACAACCTATTAAATACAATTTAACCTATTTTACCTATTTTTAGCTAATTAAATATTTTTAATCTATTTTAAACCTATTTAATATAATTTAAATCTATTTAATCTATTTTAAATTTATATAATCTATTTAAAAAAATCTACTTAATGTAATTTAAAATATATTTAATCTATTTAAGTAATGTTAAAACTAATTAAATCAAATTTAAATCTATTTTAATTATTTTAACTATATAAACTATTTTAAAAGTATATAAACTATTTATAATTACCTAAATTATTTTCTAAAAATTTCAGACTATACAAAATTGAAGTATTTATATTCAAATCCTTGATGATGATATACCCTAAGTTGTAATTTGAAATTTATACCTTTTTGAAAAATGACGTATTTAGGGGAATAAGATGATTTTGGAATTAAGAATTAATTAACAGAACATATTGATAATTTCAAAGTGAACGTGAATCTCAAAGGTGAATATGATTTGAAAGTCAAAATGGTTTAAAGCGAATAAGAAAGTAATATGATTTGAAATTGAACATGATATTTTGATACAAATTGTGAATTGACTTTTGAAATGTAAAAGAACCATCCGGTGTGTAATTAACGTTCAGTTCTTAAGGAGACCGGGATCAGATATTGTCATACTCTTTGTGAATACCAAAAACCACTTTAACAACTATGTACGTGGTGGAGATTCCAAAAATGAAGTAGGATGGTTTAGCAAATGAATTTTGAATATGGTATGACGTGACCCTGACTCCCGTGAGTCAGCTTAGATGTGACTAAAATAGGAGCCACGCTGGGCCAAGTGAGGTCGCACCTTCGATCGAACACATTTCTTCGATACCATATTATGACTTTGTAATGATTTGGTGGCCATCTCTTGATTTTGATTTGGGAGTGTGTTCCGAGGTGGTCGGTGGTAGCTGCTATGCATTACCTCCAGTCCAGATCCGCAATTGGTATATCTACCCTGGCATTGCCTCGAATGTCGTGTTCACATGCCCTAGAGCGACTTCTACGAGTTTGTTTTGTGTCATACCATGGAGTGCTCCTTGCCAACTTGCGGGTGGAGTTTACAATATGTGTATAGACTACGACATTATATAAAATGTGTTAAGGGGGATATGGATAGCGCCTTAACGCTATTTTAATACTTTACTTTACTGTAGACACTATTATAATAAAATATTGTACTACATATTAGATAGCTTAACGGATCCTTAGGAGATGTGAATCCCGAACATCTCAGTTATTGCACTCATGTTGGACAATGGATAGGAGATGTCAAAACTCGTAAACATCTCTGACGCCGTTACACACATGTTTACCATTAGTTTAACTTACATAAAATCTTTTAGTTCTGACTCGAGTGTTTTGTCTTTTCAATTCGCTCGGGTCAGCCTGAGCATTACAGGAATAAAACCTTATTTCTGAAGAACGAAGACGAAGATTTATGCTATTACTATTATTATTATTTATCCCACTGTGTCATGTTAGTCCGCTACATTTATTTATTTATTCATGTTTATGTAACTCTGACTTTTGTTGGAAAAGAATAATCAAATGTATTTATAAAACAGCTTCATGAACTGTTATTTGCTTATTATATTTTGTCATTCCGCTACGAGATTCTATTTTGTTTCTTTTTTTCTCTGTTTTTCTTGTTTACCCCAGTAGCAATCTGTCTCTTTGAATGTTTGAGTCTGACATATGTGTCTTATCGTGGATTTAAACCATCCAAAAAGGCGGTCGTTATAGTTGATATCAGAGTTTTGGTTTAGCGATAACCTTAGCTTTATGGGGTTTGACTCTTCAGAAATAGGGTAGTAATACCCTAGAATGAGTCGCTGAGTGTATATATATGAGAGAGCGTATTTGTTAGTGTTATAAAAGGTTTTTATATTGTGTTAATTTTTTCCGTTCTGTATTTATAAATTCTGGTTGGTGCATAGGATGCTATGACATCGATAGAGATTTATAAACATTTAATAGGGCAGGCCGACATAATGTATGTTTTGAAATGTAGGCAAATGAAATAATTTTTCCTATTATATATTTTGTATATAAAATAATAATTTTATAAATGATATATTTGGTTGTAATATATTTGCTGTTAGGTAGTGAAATTTATAAATATTAGTTGAGAAATGAGATTGTAAAGAAAATAAATATAAATTGGAAATTTTAGAATTTAAGTTTCGGGATTTTTGAAAATTTCTTTCAAAGGATTTTGGAATATAATATTAGTAATAGAAGTATTTTCTGATATAAATATTTCTATGTGATTTGAAAGAAAATTCTAAAGAATTTTTGAAGGAAATAAGTTCTGTACTTCCCTCTTTGTCACTGGAAAATAATTTCAGTGATGAGTGCACGCATCATCGATATTCATTTTCGAGTTTCAAGGTGGGAAGTCTATTGTAGTAGTTTTACTACACGTTTGTTTTGGTAAGCAGATCATAAAATTTTAATTTCTAAATATGATTGATATATAGAAAGATATGGTTATATATATATATATATATATATATATTATTTTAAATGATTTGAAAAGGAACCCGGCTTTTAGTTCTTAAATTTCTATAAATTAAAGATTCCAATTATTGTACTGAAATGAAAATTTAACTATTTAATAATTGGAACTTCTAAATGAAAATAAGAAATTAAATGCTAAGTTATGAATGAAATATACAAGGAATTTGAAAATTGTAAACTGTAAGTAAAAAGGATATGAAAAGGAGAAATGATAATTATTGAGCATTAAGTAATTAAAATAAGTAAGATAAACTTGGGGAACATTCAATTGCATTCTTAGGACAAATTATAAATTACCAAATATTAAAAGTTGAAATGTTTAATAAGAATATATAATGGAATATTATACAAGTGAAATTTAAGTAATAAAAGTGTTCAAATGGAATTTCTTTTATAAATAAGGACTTTGATCTTATTGTTGTTATAAACTTAAGTTATAATTGAAATGCTACCAAAAAATATAATAGAAAAGTGAGTATTATAAATAAATGATTATAAACTTAAGTAAATGTTTGAAGTTATTTATAACTAAAATAAGTAGGAAGGATGAATACTATAAGTAGATGATTATAAACTCAAGTTAATAATGGAAGCCATTTATAGTTAAAATGAATACTATATTAAATAAAATAATTATAATTTCATAAAAGTAGAAATAATTTAGAAAATAGATTTAATATTCAATGACACTATATAAGGAAATGAATGTAAATTAAAAAGTAAGAAACTTGAAAATGAATTTATGCATTAATGAATATTAATATCTAATAAAAATCAAGTACATAAATTAATAAATATGAACTAAACTGCAATAAAATGTATGTAATACTTGAATAATGAATGCATTGATCCTTTTAAATAATTGAATGGAAATAACTTACGTAAGAAATGAATGTAAGGAAATGGAAAAGAAATTGGCATCATATGAATAACTAAAAATGAATTTTTGTAAGTAATGGATGAAAACAAATGAAAATAAGCACTGAATGAATCACTACAAGAAAAACTATTTTTAGTTGCATTAATTGGTGGCATTTTAAATTTTGTGCAACTGTTGGTAATTTTACAATATAAAAATAAACAAAGAAACGCGGCTAATTCTCCCGCCAGTAATTCGTGGAATTTTTTGCTAAAGTTTTTTGTGGACGCTCAAATTTCCTTTACCACTTTTTCTTCTTCTCAAACTACTCCACTTAAAAAAAATTATTCGTCTCTTCCAATTTACTCCCTAAGCCCTAATTTCCTAATTCAAAAACCGCAACAGAACTAAAATATAGCAAACGCGATTTTAAAAGCAGAATTCCAAGTTTCCCGAATAAAAATCCCAATTACCAAATCAAAATCCCCAACCCAGACTTCGAACTGGATTTAGGTGATTGTGGAATGAATGCGGAGGTGGTGAAGGTGATTTCAAGTGGAGCGGTGGTGGATCAATTCGAGGAGGCGCTGCTGTAAGAGACGGAGGCGAGTTTGAATTTGAGATTTCGAACAGCTGAAGTTGCGAATTTCAGGTGTGTGTCTGCCTTTTTCTTACTTTTAGTTTATTGTGTCAAATATTTTTTATCAGTACATTGCAAATTAGGTAGATTCAAAATTTCATCGAAGAAAAATTGCTTATGTGGATTAGTCCGACATCTACATCTCTCTCATAATCTCCATCTCTCCGTGCTACACAGCAGGTAATTCGAATTTTGAAAAAATTATTACTTTTATTGATGAACTTTTTTTGTATTTTCATTTTGATTTAGTTTATCAGTTGATGAAACTGGTTTGTTGTTTGGGTTTGACGAAATCTTAATTTGTTGCAACCTGGCTGATTGCAGTTTGATAAAGTTTTATGTTTGATTTTAGATTTTAGTCTGTAAAAACACGATTGGAATTAATTATAACTTTTATTGGCATACTTCAGTTTGATTGTCCTATTGAAGGATTTACCAAACACGGATGGGTATGTTGTTATTGTCTAACTCCAGGAAACAATTACAAGTTGCGGTATACATTTCATTGATGAGAAGCATACTCTTCTTTTAATCATAACACACAAATAATCCATTAAGGACTTGTCATTGTATCAAATGCAAGTTTTTCGGCTTGATTTTTTGAATACTCAACAATTTACTAAGAGAGATCTTCTTTGTTTTCTGTATATGATTTTTCAAGAACGCATTCAGTTACTTATCAATTCAAATATTCAAAAAATAAAATAAAATGCAACACTCCTTACATAAAATATTTTATCATATTATTGCTGGCTAATTATAAGCTCTAATCTTAGCATAACAAAAGCCTAGTGATTTTATTAATCACCTAATTTTGATAGTGTTTTTATTAATACAGTGCATGAACTAATAATTTGATGCTCAATGTTTCACTATGTCCATAACGCTGTAACACGGAGTAAGTTGTAGACCAGTTTGCTACTTGATTTGTCTTACATATACCGATGTTCTTTATTGTCTTATAGTAGATCGTGTGCATTCTTTGACGAGTATCTTATCTTACATCTCCTCCCCTTGTTGTCGCTTATACTCTTGCTAGAACTATAAGTATTTTTATCAAATGTTTTTTGCCACATCTCCAACATTAATACAAAATTGACTTAGATGATGGTGTAAACAATTTTTAATGCTGTTAAAATTTTATCAGCAAATCCTGTACGCGTGATGGCTTCTGGAGCAATTGATGTTAATCACAAGGATGAGATTTACAACGGAAAGGTTAAAATTACATTTTTCGACTTGTCAAATAGATTATTGAAATCAAACATTTTACAACATCTCTTCTGGTGGAAACATTGTGCAAAATTAAAAGATTTCATGATATGAAAGCTAAAATTCATTACTCTTGCATTCAAGCAATTTGCAGTACTTGATTCTCACTGATGGAAAGTATGAATCAGGTGCCTGACATAATTGACAACGCATACGTGATTGTTGAGTTTGA